>PVJI01026708.1:0-18688 GCA_004026765.1 Micronycteris hirsuta | reverse complement strand
GGGGGGGGGGGGGGGGGGGGGGGGGGGGGGGGGGGGGGGGCGGTGCACTCCTGTGGCCTCTTATGCAGGTGGGGAGCTCCTGCCTCTGCCTCACTGCTGGGTCTCCAGCCCCCTCCCTCCTAACTCACAAGTTTGTTATCTCTCATCTGCCCCTTGGCCAGGTGGTGTACTTCACAGCCACATTCCCTTACCTCATGCTGGTGGTCCTGTTAATTCGAGGGGTGACGCTGCCGGGGGCAGCCCAAGGGATTCAGTTTTACCTGTACCCAAACCTCACGCGCCTGTGGGATCCCCAGGTAAGAAGCCACAGACAAGGGCTGTCACGTGGCTCTGGAGGTGCTTGGGCTACAGACCTTTCCTGCGCTCTTGCGCCATCCCTGAGGGGGATGGGGAGGATCTCAGACATGTTAGCCGCAGTTTGCAGTCCCCTCCTTGGCTCACAGCTGCCAGGAAAGCCAAGGGGCCCTGAGGCCTAGTAATATTTCTCAGGGGCCGTAAATTCGTCACTAACAACCTTTATTCAGGGGCTGGATGCTTTTCCCCACATCTGCCCATGCCCTTTTTGCATTTTTTTCCCTGGCAATCTTATTTCACACCTTCCTTCCTCTCTATTTCTTAACCTTCCACCAGACTCCCCTCGGTCCCCCTTCTGTGAGGAGGCCCATTCCTAGGCCCAGTTCCCCAGCCCCTGCCAGTGCCAGCTGAGCTGGGATGAGTTTCCTGCCAGTTGTCCAGAGGCCCCAGCCTTTTCCTGCCCTCAGCCAGCTCCTGGGTGGCCCTCGAAAGGAACTGGCAGTGCTGCTTGCTGACTGGAGGGGTTTGCAGATCAAGGCTTGAGATAAGAAGCCACTGCCTTTGAGGGGTTTCTTATCTTGTCCTGTTTGGCAGCCGTTTTGAAAGCTGGCAAAGCCAGGAGGTGTCGAGGGCTGGGGAGTGTGGCTCAGCTCCCCACGGAGGCCCTAAGATGTGTTACCCTGCCCTGGGCCCTGCTTCTGCCTCCCTTTGTGCTGGAGAAGGCTCTCTGTCTACAGCCAGGGGCCCTGAGGAGACTGGGGGCGGGAGGTGCCCAGGACAGAGGATGAACAAGTGGATGGCTGTGGAAACATTTTCAATAGTAAAGTTCTAGGACAGTCACTGAAATTGCTGAGAGGGAGCAAGAGAAAAGGCAGCAGCACACACTCCCATAGTCCCTCTGAGGCCAGGACTCAGCAGAGGCAATGGCTCCTTTTTGTGCTGAATTTGGGGTGATTTAGAAGCTCAATTATTCTCAGTCTCCCATCCTGAGATTCTACCAGGGCTGCCAGGGCTCCTGCCATCAGAAACATCCTCACGGAGTCGAGTAGCCTTGCGTCCTGGGTATTTCTCCATGATCTTCTGGTGGGACATGAGCTTATCCTTCTCTCCCATTGTTTAGACATGACAGTGAGACAGATTGCTGCTGTGCCGTCTCCACGTGGGGTGCAGGGTTGCAGGCTTTGGTGTCAAACTGTAGAGCCACAGCCATTGGAGCTAAAAGGGCTCCAGGGGTCACCCAGTGCGAACTCCTCATTGCACAGATGGGCAAACGAGGCCCAAGGTCACACAGCAAGTGGCAGCAAACAGGTATTTTTATTTTGTGAATCATAAACCCTTTGGCTTATCTGGAACCAAAGGGCTGTGATGGAGAGTAGGTGGCAAGCAGGAGTTGCAGCAAAGGTGAGGGAAAGGCTCTGAAGGACAGGGGTGCAGTTGGGCCTGGACGCCCCATACGAGAGGGGGCACTGTGGTTCTGGAGCAGCAGATGTGTGGCCCAGCGCGTGGCTAAGCCACAAAGCCTACCTTTGTTCGGAGGTCAGGCTGGGGAGGAGGATGGGGAGGGGACAGGCAGGTAGGCTGAGAGAGAAAAAGGAGAGAGGGTCCAGTATTTCTGGAACTGATTTATGGCCTTTGTGATCAATGCCTTCCTTGTCCTAATCAGCGACTTGCAGCTAACAACTAGTGAGTGCTTACGGTGACCCTGGCATTAAAAGGCTTTACTGCATTATTTCAGCTTGTCCTCACAGCAGACAGTGAGGTGTCCTTATGTTGTAGATAAGGAAATTGAGGCCTGAGAACCTAAAGAATTTTCCATCCTCGCACTTGTGCCTGGAAGCCAGGTCTCAATGATGACAAATTCTGCACTTTATAATTTCTTGAGGGCAAAGTCCCCACCTGTATGTACCCTCCAGCAAATATAAAGTAGGGGCACCAGATAGCTTTCAACTCTGAGAGTTAATAAGGCCACAGTTCTGTGTCTGGGTTACTGCAGGGAATAAGATGTCTTTCAAAACCCCTCCAGGACGCCAACCGTCCAGCTCCAGCTGGCTGCAGGCTGTGCAGAGAGTATATGTCCTCCGGGTCCCCTGAGGCTGCGGAGAGGACGGTGTTTCAAGGGCCAGACTTTGTCCTGAGCTCTCTAGCTGCCTGCCTCGCTAACTGCCCGGACCGCTCCCACCCAGAAGCCGGACCGTCGTTGCTTGTGAGCCAAGCAACCCCTGCGAGGTGGGCTGCCCAGGCCAGAGCACTAATGGATGTAGATGTCACTCCCCGGGAGGTGTGATAACTCCAGCTGGCATCTGCCTGGCACTTAAGAAAGGTGCAAAATTCGTGCTAGCCAACACAAATACCAAAGACATCCCTCTGGCAAAGACTCAGTGTGGGAGTGGGGAGCCTGGCAGAGACCATGCTGGGTTATCTGGTTTCCTCTTCTCCCTTTGCCAGCCTTTCTGAGTGCCAGGTGGCTTGCTGCCTGCGCTGCTCTCCCCGGGGCTTGTCTCTCGCACGTGGGGAGTGGCCGCGGCGGGGCTCAGGGCTCCGCGGCGGGGGGGGGGGGGGGGCTCAGGGCTCCGCGGGCGCTGGCGCCAGCGCAGTGGGTGCTTTGTTCAGGCGCTCTGGTCTTTCTGTTTGCCTGCCCTGCTGCGCTGTGGCAGGTTGGTAAGGGCAGGGGCTGGGGGCAGGGTGTCCAAAGAGCCTTTTAAGTCTCTATGCTAAGCTATTCTAATGAAGGATTTATTTAGGGAGGAGGTTGGCACCATCGGTGAGAATGAGTCTTTATTTTGGTACTTAGCGTTGAAATCTGTGGGGCGTCATCATCACTGTGGGTTGCTTTGTAAAAATAACCCAGTGACAAACAGCAGCAACAGCTGGCACACTGGTCATGTGCTTGCCATTCGCCAGGCGCTCTGCTCAGTGCATGGCACCGTGTAACCCTCCCACTGACCCCGGGAGTTAGGGCTTAGCCTCATTTTACGGATGAAGAAACCGAAACTGAGACAACTGAAGAAATTTGCCCCAAACCACAAAACTAGCATGTGAGGGAGTCTGGGTTTCATCCCGAGTAGTCTTTTGGAGTCTGCTGTCTTAATCACCATGACATTCATTTTCCAAAGAATATGAATTATTTGAAAGTTTTAAGGGCTGTTTGTTTTTAATTACTCTAGAAGGTGGGATAGGGAACTAATATTTTTCTATGTGTTAGGCATTTTACATACATTATTTTATTTATTCTTATACCCGTTTTCCTGATGAGAAAAGTAAGGTTGAGAGAAGTTAAGTGACTTGCCTAAGATCACACAGCTAGTAATTAAGAGTTAGTAAATGAACCCAGTTCATTTTGACTCCAAAGCCCAGGCTTTTTCCATTACACACTATGCCTTCCTAAATATAGTAAATATAATAATCTTTGGGGTTGGACTCAGGGGGGGATGAAAGAGTTGAAAATGTCTTTCCTGGACCTTCTAGAACTCTGTGCCCCCAGAGAGTTATTTTTTGTCCACATTCTGCCAAGTGGTTTTCACACTTGTTTTATTCTTGATTAGTCTTCTGCCCAGCCAAAGACACGTTGGAGCTTCGTTCCAGAAACCAGGGCTCCTGGCGTGGGCAGGGAGTGGGTCCCCTGCTGTGGGAACAGGCCCGGGTGCTCTGCTGGTTCCCTCAGCCCTTCTTCTGACCCCACTCCTCCCCCTTACCCCAGCAGGCTCGTTAGGCAGCAGCTGTGCAGAGAGCTGGGCCTTGCCAAGCTCCCAGCGAGGGGGCTTCAGTCAGAGGTGTCCCATCGGATCCTCATCTCTGAACTCCCGGCCCCCCTGCTGCATTTTTCTCTGTTCTCACTCACCTCTCCTCCCAACTCAGTCTTAGTCTGGCTCCCTCAGGGTGAGGGAAACTGCCAAATCGCAATTTTTCTTCCCAAGCCCGAGTTTACAAAACTCTATAATCACAGGATTTGTGCGCCCCTGCTAGCTTGTGGGCACTCGACAGCTTCCCTGGTGGCGCGTGGGTGTGTGGGTCCGGCTGCACCCTGTGCCCTGACAGGCGCACAGAGCAGCCATCCGGGCTTGGGAAAGGTCGCCTAGTCTCAGGCGCAGAGAGCCCCAGGCAGATGAGCACTGCTCCCAGGCCCTCACCTCTGACCCTGGAACAAGTCCGGCTGGGCTGTGCAGGCTCAGAGCTGCTTGTAACCCACTGAGTGAGTGGGAAGGAAACAGAAAGGAGTGACCTTCAGACCAGAGGTCAGTGAGTTTTCCCGAGATGACCATCTTTACAGTAGTATCTGGGGCGAAGTTTTAGAAGAAAAAATGATTTAAAACACCTCCTCAAATTGTTGTGGCATCACACTGAACTTCGTAAACGCCCCCATTCTTGTCAGCAGGTTCTTTCCATGCCTGCCCTATCCTTCGGAAACAAATCCTGGTGACCCCTCCCTTTCCCATTATAATTTCCCTCAAGTTTAAAAAAGTCCCCAGGTGTTTCCACTCTGCGTGCTATTTCTCTCCGGCTGGCCCCTCTGGGTGTGCTCTTTTCCTTGGTGGCAGCTTCTGCCTCACAGTAGTCCTTGGGGATGAAAGTCACCGTAGCAGAAGGGACAGGAGGCTAGAGACATTCTCCCCTTTTCCTCACCACCCTTCCCTGCAGGCAGGGGAATGTAACGAGAGGAGCGGGTGCCCCAGGAGGGTCTCTGACGCCCGTTGGCGGGGCTGTCGGGCCCAGGTTTCCACGCCCGACTGGCCAGTGGGACTGCCCCGGAAGCTCTGAGCATGACACGGATTTCTGGGTTTGCCTTTAGCTCTAGAGATTCAGTGTCTCAACTGGGGATGCTGGTAGAGGGATGAATGAGACTCTGACATGGTCATGCGGTCCCTGGGGCCACTGTAATGCTGAGGAGGGCCGGTGTGATGGGAGAGAGCAGTGAGGCCCAGGGCGGTGGGGATGGTGAGGGAGGCTGGAGAAACAGGGGAGGGGCTTAGGAGCTCTGGACAGCACGAAGCTGAGGCTTTGGTGTGTGGGGGGCACTGGGAGCCTGATATTAGTGACAGGAGAGTGGGCACCTATGTGGGGGCTACTGGGCAGGGCCAGGCAACAGACAAAAAAGGGGAACACAGGAATGTTGGGACAATGGCTGCCATGCCTGCACGGGGTTCCTTGTAGAACTCACATCCTCCGGAGGCAGGAGATGCCCAGGGAGGCCTGTGGCCCAAGAACCCCACTTCCTGCAGATCTACAGGGTTGCTCAGTCCTGTTTGCCTTGATGTTCCTTCTCTGGGATGTTATTCTAGCTGTTAAACCTGAACCACAGCAGGCACAGCCTGGGTCGGCAGCTGAGATAACAGCAGTGACAACCGTAACCTGTGTTTAGCTGGAGCGCTCCCCCCCAAGGAGTACAAAGCCCTTCCCGGATGCAGTTCTGACCCTCTCAACTCTTTCTGAGCGGAGGATTGCTCTTCCTATTTTTCGGAGGGAGGGTTGTGAGGCACGCGGGGCACAGCTACCTGCGGCGATAGCACTGAGAAGGGCCCGTAACCCTAGAGACCCTGTCTCTGGATTCCCTCCAAGCTGCTGAGCTGGTCGCACTGCCGGGAGAGCCCGGGCCAGGAGAGAGTGGGGGCAGAACCGGGCTTTGCTTCCATAACGCGGGGCCAGGCCGGGCTGAGTTCTAGAGCAGCCTCCCTCTGCTCGCCCTCCTCCACCATGGGCCCTGTAGTCGTCTTCTTCGCATGCCTAAAACCGAGAGGCCCCATCTAGGGGCCCCGGGAAGTAACACCCACCGGGATGGCAGGGCAGCGGGGGGCTGCACAGGCTGAGGGCAGGGTTTTTGCCGTCCCGGAGCCCAGCTCGGCCATGGGTCTGGGTGCTTCCATGGAACCCAGTGTCCTGGGTCCTGCAGTGCAGCTTTCCTGCCTTTTCCCTGTGCAGGTGTGGATGGACGCGGGCACCCAGATCTTCTTCTCCTTCGCCATCTGTGTCGGCTGCCTGACAGCCCTGAGTAGCTACAACAAGTTCCACAACAACTGCTACAGGTGACCGGGGGCCTGGGCCACAAACCCGCCTCTGCACTGTCTCCCGGCGTGCGGGGCCGAGGTGACTTGGAGGGAGCACCGGCTCACAGATTCGCCCACCCCGCCCTTCACTCTGCTTTCCGATACTCCAGGCTACCAGTTGCTGGAAGGGGCCCTCGGCAGCGCAGGCAAACAGTTGGCTGGGGAGGCAGAGCGGGGCCGCCTGGGCCCTGGCTAGTGTAGAGGCGATCGGGCTCAGGAGTGACAGCGAGCCTGGGGAGTAAGCAGCCATGTCCTGCGGTGGGGTCAGCCGGACCCACTTTGTCTGTTTGCCCTGTAAACACGGACTCCTCGACCATTTCCCTTCACCCTCCTCCGCTGGTGCCCCCTCGCCATGGTTCCCTTGGTTCATATCAGAGAACTTAGGCCAATTTTAATGTTAGTCCAAAATGTCATATCAGACCTTTTGGAATCAAATGTAGGTAAGTAAGAATTATTGGTTGCTTGCGATTATCCAGGCGTACAGCCTCGACACGGGCACGCCACACCGAGCTGTGTCAGAGTGCTGGTGACTCGGAGGTGTGGTGACGATGTGGCAGGGAAGGGAGGCTGCGTGGCAGTTGGTAATTTTTAGATCAGTATTTCATTTCTTCAGAGCCTCATTCTTTTAGGAAGAGTTTGATTTATTCCAAGTCTGAGCTAGTGGGGTCGGGGAGTAGAACCGCCCTGAGTGCTCGTCTTCACTCCGCCCAGCCGCGGCCTCTGACCTGTTCGCTGTGAGGGGCGGGGCTGCCGTGGGCTCCCGACCACAGGCCTGAGACATTGCAGCCCTTTCTGACCTGCCTGTGTCTGCCTCCCCACCTCCCCCGCAGGGACTGCATGGCCCTCTGCTTCCTCAACAGCGGCACCAGCTTTGTGGCCGGGTTTGCCATCTTCTCCATCCTGGGCTTCATGTCCCAAGAGCAGGGGGTGCCCATTTCCAAGGTGGCCGAGTCAGGTGAGTACTGGGGGAGCCCAAGGGTGTGGGTTCGGTGAGCTTTGAACCCTCACCAACCGGCTTCTGGGGGCCTTTCTACCGTCACCTTCATTCTGGGTGAGTCACCTTTCAGTGGATGTCTCCCAGGAAGACCTGGGGGAGGACTTAAAAACAGTAATTCTGGCTCCAAAGGGAGAGTGGGTATTTAGTGAACAGTTTTCTCCCCACCCCAGTGTTAGGCCACCAGTGTTATCAGGCTCATGTTTACCCTTCCAGAAATAGTTTAGGCATATATGAGAAAAAAACACACATCCGTATAGACATACACATTCATTCATGCATAGGTACACATTTATATTTCTTACCCCCTTTAAAAAAAAGATTTTATTTCTTTATAGACAGAGGAGAAGGGAACAAGAAGGAGAGGGAGAGAAAAAACGATGTGTGGGTACCTCTCACTCACCCCCACTGGGGACCTGGCCTGCAACCCAGGCATGTGCCCTGACTGGGAATCGAACCTCGAACCTGCAATCCTTTGGTTTGCAGGCTGGCACTCAATCCACTGAGCCACACCAGCCGGGGCTCTTAACCCCTTCTTAAAAACCAATTGATAAAATACTATATATACTGTTCTGTTCTTTGACTTGTTTTGTTCACTTTATTTTTTTTTTAAAGGAAGCACTTTATTTTTATTTTTATTTTTTTTAATTTTATTTTTATTTATTTTTAGAGAGAAGGGAAGGGAGGGAGAAAGAGAGGGAGAGAAACAGCAATGTGTGGTTGCCTCTCACATGGCCCTCACGGGGACCTGGCCCGCAACCCAGGCATGTGCCCTGACTGGGAATCGAACCGGGACCGCTTGGTTCCCAGCCCGTGCTCAATCCACTGAGCTACACCAGCCAGGGCACTTTATTTTTTTTAAAGGTTTTATTTATTTATTTTTAGAGAGAGGGCAAGGGAGGGAGAATGAGAGGTAGAGAAACATTGACATGTGAGAGAAACGTTGATTGGTTGCCTCTCTCATGCCCTCAACCGGGGGCCTGGCCCACAGCCCAGGCATGTGTCCTTAATTAGATTCCCTAATCTAACTGGCGACCTTTGGGGTGCGGGATGATACCCAACCTACTGAGCCACACCAGTCAGGGCGTTTTGTTCACTGTCATAAGTATCTCAGAGATAAGTTTGTATCAGCTCATAGAGTTTCCTCTGTTTTAAGTGAGTGCTTCTCCACCACGCAGTCTTGTTGCTTCCTTTAAATATAATCAGGGACTGGTGCCCTCTCTAGGTAAGCTGTAAGTGTTTCTCTTGCTCTTCTCCGATTCTCGCAGACCATCCGCTTGTACTCTGGAGCAAGGCAATTTTTTATTACGGCATTCACAAGCTGACCCTTGCTATGCAGAGTGCCAAGCACTGGGCAGCTGGCAACGCTGACTCATTAAAAGTGATACTATTTCACTTTTATTAAGCAGTTACTATATGCCAGGTACTGTGCAAAGCATTCTGCCTGTATCATGCGATGGAAAACTGTGAAGCGGGTGCTAGTATCATTCCCACCTCACCAGTGCGGGGAGCGTGGCTTTAAGAGGTAAAGGACTGTTGAAGGTCACAGGGTCACACCTGTTTTTCTTTTTTCAAAGGAAGCTTCGTATGGCTGAACCCAGGTGCTGGCATGTGAATATGTTCCTGCTACTTTAAGCCAGCTGAGAGGAACATTAATTTATTTGAGAGATTGAGTATCAGAGGTATTCTGAAATCGATGCCAGTTCAGAGGTTGTAGGGTGACAGGAAGGGCCCCAGGGCAGAGGTGGCCAACTGGTGGCCCCAGGCAGCGTCCAGTCTTGGTGGAATTTTCGTGGGAGCCACCTCCTCTACGGAAACCACACAGCAAACGCGTCGTTGGTGGAGGAGCGTGACCCACTGCACACAAGTACACGAAGGTCCCTAAGTTCTTTTTCAGTTTGAAACCTGGTTTGGGGAAATAGCTCTGGAGAGTGAGATTGGAGGATTTGGGGTAGAACTTAGAGAAATGTGGGCGATATACCCTTTTCTGTTTTCCAAGCCCCTTTATACACATGGCCTCTAGGTTCTGTTCCTGCTGATGAGAAAACCATAGGTGGCATCTTGGAAATTTGGGATCAGGTAGAGGTTTGGGTGGCTTCTCCTGGGCGAGGATGGTGGTGTGATAGTAACTTTGGGGTGGGGTTTCTCCGCCTCCACTTGCTCCAGGGCACCGCGCACGTGGCCTGCAGCAAGGCCAGGCACTGGCTTGTGTTCCTCTGCTTTCTGCTGCAGGCCCTGGCCTGGCTTTCATTGCCTACCCCCGGGCAGTCGTGATGCTGCCCTTCTCAGCTCTCTGGGCCTGCTTCTTCTTCTTCATGATCATCCTCCTGGGACTGGACAGCCAGGTATCCAGAGGTGGCCACATAGAGGCTGCGAGATGAGTGGGTGTGTGTGGGCTGGGGGAGGGGAGCCGTGGGCATGAGGTTAAGCTTGATGCCCTGAAGGACCTTAAAACAATTGGAAACCAGGCGAATGTCAGGTGTGGATGCCCTTCCAGGCACGGAGAGGAGCGTTGGAGGGTGGGTCCGCACCTCGCCGGGCAAGGACAGCTCTGAGGCTGAGACGGGGGCCTGACAGGGCTGAGCCCGGGAGCCACGGGCCAGAGCGAGCTGGTGGAGCTGATTCTGGGGGCTCTCCTCCCTCCAACCCTCTGTCCTCTCACTCAGTTTGTGTGCGTAGAGAGCCTGGTGACGGCGCTGGTGGACATGTACCCCCAGGTGTTCCGTAAGAAGAACCGGAGGGAAGTCCTCATTCTCGGAGTGTCTTTCGTCTCCTTCCTCGTTGGGCTGGTCATGGTCACGGAGGTGAGGATCTGGGAGGCTCGAGGGTGGGGACTGAGTGAGGAGGCAGAGCGAAGGCGGTGGCCACCAGCGTCAGGCGGAGCAGGCTGCTGGGCCGCTCCTGTCCCAGCCGCAGGAAGCACAGAGCAGGCAGGTGCCTCCCCTGGCCTTCGGGAATTGACCACCTACTTCTGGGGCTCGGCGAGGGTAACTCGTCTCCATGTTAAGCTAAGAGGTATGGAAAGGATCGTCTTGGGTGGGAAAAACTGCCTGTCCAGCAAGATCTCCTAATTTCTCAGGCAGCTGCACCAGGTTCCAGGGATCAACTCCAAAGGGAGAAGGGGAGCCCCGGGGGGTGGGCGATATTCTGTGTGATGTCTCAAAGGGCGAGGTGGCGGATGGGCTTGTCATCTTGGTGACACAATAGCAGTGACAGTCCTGGCCCGTCCTGGCCAAAACAGTGCATATTATGTCTTGGATTTCTGTGTCAGTCTCTAAATGTTCTCAGGGACACTCTAACCGTCGCTGGCTATTTCAGCCATCATCCATCCAGGAACAAGAAAGAATAATTATCGCCTCCTCTCTGCCTCGGACCTGACAACTTACAACTGCCTTCTCCTTTAATGCCCCGCCAACTCCGTTACACACCAGAGGGTGTGAAGCTGGCCAGCAAGGGGGTACATGTGTCTGTTTGCTCTGGATAAAGTTCAGTTTTTTATTTCCTCCCTGGCAGGGCGGTATGTACGTGTTTCAGCTCTTTGACTACTATGCGGCCAGCGGCATGTGCCTCCTGTTCGTGGCCATCTTTGAGTCCCTCTGTGTGGCTTGGGTCTACGGTGAGTGACTCTCCCGAACCCTGTTACTCACCTCTATCCCAGGGCCCTTAGACAGAAGAGAGATGTCCATTGCTCACACCCACCTTTTCTTTGGACTTTTCCCCTACCTAGCCTCAAAAATCTCAAGAATCTGAAATTGCTACCATTGGAGGAGCCCTCTAGAGGTTGCCTCACCTACCCTCCCAGCCATGGTTGCACCTCGACCACCGCAGGTGGTCCCATGTCCTGTCCTATCCAAGCCTTTCCAACCCGTTACGGCCTTCATAATCAGAAAGGCTGTGCGTCTGCTGCCCGCTGGCATCGGCGCCCCTGCATCCCAGGGAAGAGCTTTCTTCCAGCCCGCTCTGTAAAGACAGTCATAGCATCTTCTGCTCATTGGCCCTTGCCCAGCCCGGTCTGCGTGGGCCCCATCCAGATGCTTTGGGTGCTACAGGGTATCTTTTGTCTCCCTTCCTTCCTTCTCTTCATGGTAGGAGCTGGGCGCTTCTATGACAACATTGAAGATATGATTGGGTACAGGCCTTGGCCTCTTGTCAAGTATTGTTGGCTCTTCCTCACACCGGCTGTGTGCACAGTAAGATGACTTTCTGGGGGTGGGTGGAGCCAGGTGATGGGGTAGGGAGGTCGTGGGGGCAGGGGGACAGGCAGGCTGCTACCCTGGGAGGGACTTCTCTGTGCGGATTGAAAGTCATTTAGATGTTCATTCATCTTCCTGTTAGATTCTAGAAAATGAGAGCAAGGTAGATTTTTCCTTTCCATTTCACAGAAGGACAGACTGAGGTCCAGAGCTGTCAGAACAGCTGACCAGCGCCACAGTGAGTCTGCTGTGGCAGGCGGGACTGGAAACCACATGCCTGGGGCTGCTTGTAATAACACTGCTGACCACAGCAGTAGTAACAGCAGCTGTTTTACAAAGTGCTTTATGCATTTTAACCCATTCAATCCTCTCAAGGACCTCACGAAGTGGAAATTGCTATTGTATTTATTTCACAGGTGAAACTGGAGCCGAAGGGATTAGCAATTTACCCAAGCTGGAGAGTGGGGGTGCAAATTCAAGCCTGGGCGACTTGGCTCCAGAGCTGGGCCCTGAGCACGTTGTGTTGCTTCTTCTGGCTTTTCTGTTTGGGTCTGCAGTTCCCCTGAGCACCCGCAATATGCAGGCTGAAAATGAGGTCTAACCTCTGCCATCAGTGGGCATTTGCACCCTCACCCGATGGTGCAGGAGACTCAAACAGCCAAAAGCACCAGCAGGCACACTGTTGTGTCTTCATTGGGAGCCAACCATGTGTCGAGGTGCTCATGGGCCCGGGGGCCCGGGGAGGGACAGGGTAGGTGCTCTGGAAATACCTACCAGGGGTGTGTGGATTTTGAGCAGAATGTGGACAGAGATTGGAGGCTGATTGGCCCAGATGTGACTGGAAAAAAATCTAGGCTTGGAGTGCGATGTCTGCCAGCTCCCCCAGGGGGCGCTGAGGGCACAGGGACCCTGCTTCTCAGCCCCTTTCTCTTCTGCTCTCATCCTCAGGCCACCTTCCTCTTCTCCCTGGTCAAGTACACCCCACTGACCTACAACAAGAAGTACACGTACCCCTGGTGGGGGGATGCCCTAGGCTGGCTCCTGGCGCTGTCCTCCATGGTCTGCATTCCCACCTGGAGCTTCTACAAACTCAGCACCCTCAAGGGCTCCTTAAGAGAGGTAGGGAGTTAGTGGGGAGGAATCCTAGGGGGCAATGGTGGATGGCCACCTGCCCAGGGGTCAGCCGGAACACAGGGGGCAGTGAGCCTGGTGTGGGGATCAGGGAGGAACAGAGTGAGTGCTGAAAAGTCTCTGAAGGAGACTGGATGCCTCCAAGGCAGCGGCTGGGATTGGAGGACTGGCACCTGGAGGGTATGATTGTGTCTGGGGAGGCGGGCAGACATTGGTGGTCAGGGTACTGGTGGACCTGCCCCACCCCCCACCCCCAACTCCCCCTCACGGCAGCCCCGTTGACTCTCCTTCCAGAGAATTCGCCAGCTCGTGTGCCCAGCTGAGGAAATGGTCCAACGGAGCCCAGCAGGACCCCCTGCCCCTGCCTCACCCAGGACATCACTTCTCAGACTCACAGAACTGGAGTCCCACTGCTAGGGGGGCGGGCCCTCGGGCGGTGCCTGTGGGCCTGGCCCCGGGGACAGCTGCACCAGGGGAGGGCGGACAGTCCCTCTGTGCTTTTTCTGTCTCCCACCTAGGGTAGATTAGATAAAGGGGTTTCTGGAATCCACCTTCTCAGCTGGGTGCCTCCCACTCCAACTTCCCTGCCCCAGCAGTGGCTGAGCAGGTACAAAATGCCAGCATCCACAGCATCGCCTTTGAGAGGGGCGGAGGAAGCTGGGTGAGGGCTGGTGGGTGGGCTGAGAGGTCCGTTAGACTTCTGCCCCTCTTACCCTTCATTCCATTAAATCAAAGTTCTTCCCACTGACTGCGAGCAGTTTTGCCTGGTTCCAGCCCTCCGCCTTGCTGCCTTGACCCCTTCGTCACTTTAAAGTTGTGGCTTTAGGAGACCCCTGTCTTCTTCTCTCATTGAGTTCTCGTGGGCCATGAGCAGAGGGCACTGCTACGAGGAGAAGGGAAATGGGGCCTGGCTGGGTCCTCCGTCACCAGGCACTCGGACTGGAATGGTGGGGCCGGGGTGGGGGCATGTTGGTCTGTCACACCTCTGTCCATGCTTCCACTGGAGTCCCTTACCGCCTCCTTCCCTCTGCGGGACAAGAAAGGCCGTGGAGTGAAGAACGAAGGAGGAGCCCTGAGCCCTCGCTAGAAGAAGGACGTGGAAAGAATAATTGGGCTACTGCCCATGTTTCCCTGGCTGTGTCCTTGCCTGACCCTGCCTGTCAAACCAGTTACTGTGTGGCCTGCCCAGGGCCTGGTGCCAGGGGCATAGAGAGGCACAGCCTTGGCAGACTTGAGGCAGCAGGTACAAAAAGCCCTGGCCGAGCAGGGCACTACCCTAGCTCAGCCTGCAGAGGGACCCCACTTCCTCAGGGTCACCCTGCTTCTGTGCTAAGAGGATAGAGCCTGGATGCTGTGTGGCCACCATTGGGCTCTCAGGGCCTGAGCTGCCAGGTAAACTGTCAGGGTTAGGCTGCAAGAAACGCCCAGGTGCACAGCCATGCCTGAACTACTCAGGGGCTGTGGGCATGGCCTTGGCCCCAGAGGACCCCACAGCTGTGTCTCTGCAGCCTCACCTCCGAGCTGTGGAGCTGGGGCACATGTATCTCCGTGTGTGTGGCCGAACACACACAACTGCATTTCTCCCTGAACACGCGGAGGCATAGGTGCTGTTCCAAGGCAGCATGCAGCAATTCCCAGAGCTGCAGGCCAAGGGCGCAGTGCTCCCTGGGCGGTTTTCTTAGTTTTGTTTTGTTTGCACGTTAGTGGAAAAAACACCCGAACCTTTTCCAGTCTTCAGGTTTAGATTTTTTGTTGTTGCTGGGAGAATTTGTAAGAGTTAGTGACAGCAGCCCTGCTGTCTGTTGGCTGTGGCTGCTCCTTCCTGGACAGTGACGGGGTGGGCACCCCCCCACCCCCAACCCGAGTGCCAGGTTCAGTCTCCGTCCTGAGACCGGAGAAGGCAATTCGCCAGAGCAACGTGCGGAAACTCAAGACACCACGCACCCAGCATGCCCAGCCATCTGACAGTACTCCCAGAATGCCTACTGTGTGGCTGTGTGTTCCTGATATGTGAGGAGCAAACATAGACACAGTTTCTTCAGTGACAAACTGTGACAAGTGCTGTGAGAGAAAAGAGCAAAGTGCCACGAGAAGGAACACCTGGGGCATAAACGGAGCTGATGGTTGCGTGAGGTGGTCCGGGAAAGCCATTCCCAGGGTGCAGCACCCGTCTCTCTGTCCACCCATCTGACCCAAGCGGCAAGCACCTGCCCCGCCCAGGCAGGCGTGTGGGCAGTTCAGTAATGGTGATTTGAATCCCACTTAGGAGATTCGTTGATGGTGGAATATAATGTGAAATGTATCCGTTGGCTAAGAATTTGGAGATGTGGGTCAGAGTCCTGACCTGCCGCTCACTACCTTGCTGTGTGTCTTTTTGGAAGTTACTTGGAATTCAGGTCTTTGTTTTTTTTTTCACACGGAGATAATACTGTGCACCCCAGCCACCCACCCACAGGTTCGTCTTGCAGGGCTCAAATGAGGCAGTGAGTGGGTGAGCCCTGGGGTCATTAAACCTGGGGGGCGGGGAGCGGGTGGTAGGGGAAAGAGATCTGCTCTGACCACCCAGGGGGGCGACGGCACAGATGTGCAGGAAAAGCTACCTGCCTGGGTCAGGGTGGGGAAGGGGCGCCAAGGGAGGTGTGGCCAGGGCAAGCTCGTCCCACTTGCTCTCTCCGCCTGGAAGTGCAGATGCCAGATCCTGCGGTTCTTTGAGGAAGAAAACACAAAAGGAAGAGGGGCCCTCTTGTTTGGAGGCCACATCTGTTAGAGAAGAATGGAAGAGGAAGAAAGGCAGGCAGAGAGCCTCGCTGCAGGTGAGAGCTGAATGAAGAGACCAGAGCACAGGAAACCGGAGACTTACAAACAGGGCCCCTGGGGAGAGGGAAGCCACTAATCACGTACCAAGCCCCTCGGCACTGCCTTCGGGCCTCAGGTCTCACACCTGGGACCTGGCACACGTCTCAGATCTGTACCTGTGCACACAGACACCCTCCTGCATTACCGTCAGGTAAATGTGCGCACGCTCAGGCACACCACTGGCAGGGAACACACTCCTTCCCCGAGGCTTACAGTCCTGACGTGCAGGTCCAGCTTCTCACTTGCTAGCTCTGTGACTTTGGGCAAGTTAATTTCTCTGATCCTTCGTTTTCTCCTCTGTAAAGTGGGAATAAGAATACTTACATCATGGCACTGTCGGTCCCAGGGGACGGGAGCTGCGCTGGGAAAGCAAATCTGTCCGACTTCCCGTGGCTCTAGCCCCACCACGTTGGGTTGTCAATGGAACAGAAAAGCCCAGGAGTTCAGAGACATCTGTGCTGTCCTCTAGCTTCCTGGCCTCAGGCACCAAGTTGGCCCTGGGCCCCAGAAAGAAGGCTGCACAGCTACTGAGCTAAGCACGTTTGCTAGGGGGCAAGGGAGAGGTGGCCCTAGGGTAGCCCTGCCTCCCGTGGGCCCGGTGCCCCGTCAGCACCAGCAATGCTGTCCAAGAAAATCAGGACTGAGTCCGCCAAGCCCCAGTCTATCCCCTGGTCCGGGGGGAGCAGTGCCTCCCAGAAGAGGGAAGGCTGAGATCATTTTTCCCCCTCAAGTTGCATCCATCCATCCATCCATCCGATAAACACTGAGTGCCTACTCTGAGCCAGCACTGTATTAAATGCTAGGAGCAGAAACAAAGAGTTATGAAATGTGACCCTGCTCTTTAAATATTCGGAGTCTGGGAAGCACTATGCTGCAGTGGAACAAGCATAGATTTTAGGAGCCCAGAGGCCCAGGTTCAAACCCTCGCTCCATCGTTCACTAGTGTATGGCTGTAGGACACCTCCGTTATCTTCTGTTCACCCCAAGTTCTCAACTGTGAAGTGTGGTTAACAATTCCTACATTGCAAGTTTCTCACGGGGGTTAAATGGGGTAACATGTACGTAGCCTGAGTCAGATGCTCAGGAAATAGGTTCCACACCAGGTCCTCTGAAAGCAGGCACGGGGGTGGAAGACGTTCTCACTGCAGCAAGATAACCGATTTACCTAACCATGTTCCATCTTGTCCTGGACCCTTCCCAGTCTGGAAGCAGCTCGGCCTTAGGTAGGCTTTCTAGGTAATTTAGGGACCCCACTTTTTGCACAGGTGGGGATCTCTGGCCTCCAGGGGTTTACCGATTGGTCTGAATACCCAGTGGGGGTTGACAGTGGCAGGGGGTAGGGTGGGTGTGGGTGTGTGAGGGCTCCAGTTGAAGGGAGGCCCTTTCAGACAAGGCAGCTGCCCTCCTGCAAGGTGAAGGGGAGGTGATGAGACTGCTGGGCCATGCATATCCCCAGGTCCTCCCAGACAGCCTGACACATTGTAGGCATGAAATAACATTTGTGAATGAATGAATGAGCCAGAAATTCAGCCTCTGCCTAGTCTGATCCTCTTTGTTCTCTCTCCCCTTCATGGAGAGGCTGGGTGGGTGCTTTGTTCTGGAATAGCTGCATGGACTTTGATGTCCCTTCTGCAGGAAGCTCTAGGGGTGACACGTGGTGGCCTGACATGTGGGGACAGGGCTCACCCACCTGAGGTGAGCACGGGGGTGGCTGCAGTGTGAGTTCCAGCTGCTCTGCCTGAGCTGCCCCAGCCCACCTGTGCTTTCACAGAGGCGAAGGTGAGAACTGAGACTCACTCTGGGTTTCCCTTGATGGGAAACCCGCAGGAGGTGCTGAGAAGGGCCTGAGATGCAGTGAGGGGGTGCTTGATGGAAAATTACAGACTGAGAGTCTCACTTCGAGCCCAGCCTTGCTGGGCAGTCCTTAAATACAAAGGGGAAGCTCATGAAAGAGGGAAATTTCCCTTTCTCCCCACAACTTCCCCTCCTCCACACCCCCTCAAGCTGAAGAAGCGTCCTCATTGCCTTAATTGAGACACTGGCGGCTCTGTCTCGATGGGCCTGGGACAGCCCTGTCTCCAGCATCGGGAAAGTGTGCTCGGGAACAGCGACAGGACCCTGTTCTGGAGAAGCTCCCTGGGCACGTAGTACGGGACATACACACTATTCCATACAGCTCACCACGGGCAGCTGCCAAGCAGCCAGACAAGGCTCTGCTGGGAGCCTTAGTGCTGAGAGGCGACCGGAGCATCACCGCACTGCCCAGGACCACACATGCCACCACGCCAGCCCCGGCTTTCCGAGGAAACAGCAGACACCCACACCTGCCCTCGAGCGCCTCTGTTATCCTCAGCAGTGTGCCCCACTGCTCCAGCCCTCGTAGCAACTCTGCAAAGCGGCTGTTTTTCCCTGCCTTGAGCAGCGCTGACAGACAGAGGCTCAGACCCTCGCCTAGCTGGCACGACCAGTAAACGACAAGAGGAAGGGGCCAAACTCAGGTCTGACGGCAAACCTGTGTCCCTCGGGTTCCTTGAGGTGTGGTCTGGGCACTTTCTCTAGGAAAATCCCAAGGCAAAGGGTGGCTCCTGTGAAGGTCCAGAGCCTGCCTTGAAACCACAGAGGGCAGGTACTTGGTGGAAAAGTCCAGCATGTGATTCACCCTCCTCCCGTGCTCTGTCACTGAGGCCAACTCCCCTTCTGTGGTTCTCAGTTTCCAGCCCGGGAGTTGGTGGCTCCATCCTCCTGCTCTGGTGAGAGAGGGCTGTCCCCTGCCAGTACGTCCCCCTCTCCTTACCCCACAGAAGCAGCTGGTACCAGTACCAGGAGGGGCAAGGTGAGAAGCGGGAGGCGGGAGAGGGCAAGGAACAGAAGGAGGGGAGACGAGGTCGAGTGTGAGTCCCTGAGCCCAGCTGCGAGGGGTCCTCTTGGGACAGAGCCAGGAGGAGGGCAGCGGGGGCTGCAGGCAGCGTGAGTGGGGGCGGGAGCCTCAGCACAGAGGCTTGACTTACTGAGGTTAGATGTTGTAATTCTGGTTCACAAACTTTTGACCTCAGTCCCTCCTGTTGTTTGTGGTATTTCTCTGCCCCTTCACTCCCCAATACACTCACACACACTCACACACTCGCACACCAGTCGCTTTCTGTCTGGGAGCCCCAGGACATGGCTCAGATGGGATTCTGAGC
>PVJI01026707.1:0-18680 GCA_004026765.1 Micronycteris hirsuta | reverse complement strand
CTCCTCCGCCCGTTTCTGCCCCGCTCACCGGCCTGGATGTTTGTCTTCTCCTACCTCCTGGGTGTCGGACTTCCCTTCAGTTCGATTCTGTCCGTTCTGGTTGTTTAAATTTTTGCTACTGCATTAGTTGTATGGACATTCTGGATGTGCGGGCAGCGAGTGCGACCACCTACGCTGCCATCTTGGCGGAAGTCCTCAAGCTTCCTCTTAATGTTAAATTTCTGATAGAAGAGGGCTTTTATTTGGCCAGATACTGAAACTAGAATGTTCTGTTTCCTGTGTGACCATTTTTTACTTTGCCTCCATCTCAGTGGGTTTCGAGGTCTTTCTATTTGGCCTTTTCAGTTTTAGATATGCTGAAATATTTGGTGCGTGGAACCTTCTGTGATGCAATTCTGGGAAATTCAGAATCATACCCATTTTCCTCATTATTTACTAGGAACAGCGTGTAGCTAAACCTATGTAATAGGTTCCTCCCTGTTTAGATTTTGTGCAAGATAAGGAAAATAGCTGATGTAGAAGGAAGGCTTTGTGACTATCCAGAGAATGCTGAATAGCACCAATGCACTATGGTTAGACTTCTGAAGGGTGAGTTTTCTATTGTAACTCACTTGTAAGAGAGGGAGGAGCAGAGAAAGTTGGGGACTGACATGCAGGTCAGCGTCTCCTGTGACAAACAATGACAAAAAGAAACTAAATTCATACCAAATGATAAGGGGTTCAGTTTGAAGTGAGTGACCTTGGTTTGACCTCTGCTACAACCATGTGAACAGAAGGGAGGTGGGAGAGCCACCAGAGGCATTCCGAGACCCCAGGGACCTTTGACACACCCAGAACAAAGAAGTGAACTCATGACACTGTCCTCTGACTAAAAGGCCCAGAGTAGCAAACCATAGATTTCCATCTCTACTTTTTAGAGGAACAACTCATCTTTCAGGAATATGAACTTAGGAACATGAACAGAACCTTTGCAGAAGGGCTGAATCAGCCCCGGAGACAGGAAGCTCGAGAGGTGTTTGTCAGTGGGGAGGAAATTCCACAGAAGAGATGTGACCCTCTCAGTCAAGCCTGCTTTTTCTGTCTGCACATTGGAGGGACGAGTTTCTTATTTGCAGAAAGTATTTAGCTGATTTTATTTATTTGTTTGCCTTATATTTAGGGTGCATTCTGCAGTCTTTTGGATAATCACTAATTATTCATTTCCCCTTCCTGCCTGCGAGGCTGACACTCCCATATTTCAGAGGAAGCTGGTACCAGGTAAGAGGGAGCCCTGCCCAATTATGACTCACCTGGAATATTAAATTAGAGCTGAGACACAAATTATCTGTGCAAAGAGGTCTGTGAAATAAAAGATTCCCTCCAATTGGTGTCCTTTTGTTGCTGCCTGTGCTTCTAGCCCTTCGTTCTCTGTTCCTCCTCCAGGCTTGTAGACTTGTCAGTGGCACCGTGGGAAGTGTTCGTCCTCTGAGATCAACTGTCTGAGATCCAAAAAAGCACTGTAGATAAGTCAACCTACCAGACTTGGCTCCCATCATATCACTTGTGTTTCCCAAGAAGAGAATCGGACATATAAAGGGAATGTGGAAATTTAAGGCAAAGGGAAATGGAGAGGTCAGAAAGTTTCTTCAGAGATGACAACAAAGGCGTGGAATAAGAGTGTAGGACAATGTGGTAACTGGGTCAAAGGAAGCTACACAGAAGCAGGAAGAATATAATGGGTCAAAAAATTACAGAATTCTATCCAAGGGAATGACGCATTAGAGATCACATGAAAACAATGGCATAGGTTGGAACTTTGAGTATTTGCAAAGATTTAAAACAAATTAAAATGTTTTTAAGTGTTTCTTAATTATTTAAAAATATTTAGAGCTTTCAAAATATTTCCAAATGCCGCCAATGAAGGGCATACCTATATTTCTACCCCAGGAGACATTTTTGACATGCAGAATGTAAAAGCACCCTTTTAAAGAGAAATGGGATACCTTGCATGTTTAACCTACAAAATTTCCATATGCCTTAGAAATATCATAATACCAAATCTTTTAGAATGTGCTCGGATTCAAGGATAATGTCAATATACCACTCAGAGTTTTAAATAGACATATAACTTTGTAGAAAACAATATTTTGATGGTTAATTTTCAATCTCTAACTTTACCTGTCAGCTGTAAGGATGGGCTTGCTGCCTCTATGAACTTGCACAGCATGGGTTCTGCCTTGGCCCCTTGCTGCTTCGTCCCACAAACACTGGGGACGAAGAAACTCAAACAGCCTAACTGCTCACTTAAATACACAGTGTGATATTTGTACAAGCGATTTCAGGTTACAAACCCAGGAGCTGAGTCTAAAATGAACACAACTGCAAACCAAGCTTTTAAAATCTGATTCTAGAATATGATACATTGCCTCCTTGTTTTTGTGGGTTTGCATAGTAAGAAATTGTATGTTGAGAGTACAAGTAGAAATCACAATGGGACACAGTGATTCTTTTATTCTTTTTTCTTCTTTTTATTGTCATATATGGGTCATCTAAAAGCTATGCAGGAACTACACAATTCTTTGTCGTATAGAATGTCCTTTGCACAGTTATTCTTAAGCTGGTAGAACATCCAGGACCCCCGGTGGAACATCTGTGGAAACAGGGATGAGCTCATAGAGAAACAGTGCCCAAACTTCCAGCACGGTGGGTGCCAGACACAGGGTCTCTGCCTTCCCCCGCTGGCCTCATCTTCTGCCCCAAATTGCTCAGATTCCAACTTCGAAAAGATGGGACATAACTCAGAACCCTAGATCTTTAGCCAATAACCATGTTTACAGATACTGAGGCCTCGAAATGCTGCCTGGTTAAAACATCCCATGTGCTGATGGCAGTCATCAGGAATGAGGCCGTCTGATTGTAGCAAACAGGGTTTTCCCTTGGAGACTCAATCGCAGCCTTATATCATACAACCTAAATCCTGAGATGTCACAATCATAGCTTTTATTTCAATGTTATTTGCAAATATATAAACGTGAAGTAGCTCTGTTATCCCATTGATGAGCAAGTCCTCTTAAAACAAGCAAACAAGATTTCTAAGTCAACCTTTTCAGGCCATGACAACCTTGTCATTGGACATGGACAGGATGCCTGGGCTATGCTTTTTATGAATAGGGCCTATGTCTTGTTCTTTTTTCTGGAGCCTGGCACAGCGCCTTGGCCAAAGCTAGCATTCAATAATTATTTGGATACCTAGTTCGGACAGCTTCCTGGCTGGTCTAATGTGTTCACTGTTCATTCTACACATTACTACCATTGTTAATCATCCTGACATGTTCCATGTGAGAAAAATACAGATTCTTCCATATGGCCTTGGAAGCCCCTATTTCAGACCTTAGAATTCATCATTCTCTCTGATACATTCTTTCATTAGTTCTACAGGTATTTTCTACCTACCTGCAGTAGAATCTAATGAGGAATAAGACAGCATCTGCGTACAAGGAACCTACAACAGATAATGATTGCAATACAGAGGAAAAGTTTATGCCAGAGGTGATGGGAGGTGGGAGGATGAGGGGTGGTGGGCCTGGGCAGCATTCCACCTTCTTCACTGTTCCTCCTTTCACTCAGGAACTGAACTGACTAATTCTTGTCTCAACTTCCGGCCTTTCAAAGCCTACCTTCAGGGTAAAAGTATGTACATATGTATATATGGTAAAAAAAAAGTAAACAGATGCTCAGTATGACCAACACTAAAGCCAAGATGGGAGGTTTCCTGGAAGGATACTGAGAAGTGCCACAAGTAGGAACAGTACAAAACCTTGTGGCAATGATTTATTTTTAAAATTGATTGATATGTACACAGATATGCATTGTTATTCTTCACACCATGTTTGAGTCTTAAATATCCATGATAAATGTGGCTTTAAAAGATATAATTACTCCTTCTTAACATTCTAGACTACATGACTGGCACTTGCTGCTGCCCAGTTTTGCTGCTGGGGGAGCACTCCTCTCCTACTGCAGGTCATCCATCCGCTGCCGCGTGGTGCCTGCTGTTTCCTATTTATGTCATGTCTGCTTTGGACCCACAAAAATATTCTTTCATGAAATGAAGAATGTCTTCTCCTCTATTCTGACCTTGTCTAGAAAGACCGTGTCATGGCCAGGCCCCTTGTTTTTAAAAGGACCACGCGCCTCAATAGTTTATAGTCACGAAACTTCATGAGTATGTTAAATAAGGCTGATGGTTGGCTAAGCTTCCCACCCAACAGCTTTCTCCTGAAATCCACTGTGAGGGGTATATGATTTTTGTTTGTTGTTTGTATTTGGTGGTGAAGAATAGTGTGGTCAATCCACCTCTGTTTGTGTGTATGAATATGCTGTGTGTGTGTTATTTTAGGAATAGTTCTTTTATTTCTTGATTAATGTCTAGATTACTTTCCTCCCCACAGCTTTTATGGGGTGCAGCAAAGCCCCTATGTGGCATAATAAGTGATGACAGAGCAATGTTGTATCAGAGGAGGTAGGTTTGTTGCTTCATCCTTAGCAATTTCTTGCGGGCTTTTTTGGTTTTTTGTTTGTTTGTTTTAGCATCTTAGTAGACTGATACATTCGGAGGCCAGTCTACAGTGACAATAAAGGTTTTGCATTCCACTTCCCCTTGAACCAATCATTATCAATAGCTAGAAGTCAAGCAGACACCAAAGTACCATTTGGATTGACATTCAGAATCCTGTTGCCCATTAAACTTTATCTTCTGCCTTTCAGAACATTCATACAGTCCTGTAATATCTCTTTTCTTGGAGCTCAGTTTTCCTCATTTGCTGTCATCTTTTTTCCCCTGAGAAAGGTTTCTATTAGTCTGCTTGGGCTGCCATAACAAAATACCACAGACTGGAAGCTTAAACAACAGACATTTATTTCTCACAGTTCTGGAAGCTGGAAGTCCAAGATCAAGGCACGGGTAGTATAGGGAACTGTTTCGCGTGGCATGGGAATGTAACCCAGGCCTCACTCGGAAAACCCAGTTGGGGCGCGAGGTTCAGCATGCAGGAGCCATGCCCATGGATGGGTTCTCCTGGGGGTGAATCAGGCCTGCATTGTACCTAGACTGCTATGAGACTTGCTTTTTCCAAAACTCCCTCACCCTGGATTGAAGCAACAAATGTTTACTGCATATCTCTAAAGTAACATCCTAAAATCTGTGCTAAGCTTCTCAAGTATGGAGTATAACCAGTTCAACCACTTTTCCCCTTGATCTGTAATATCCTTCTCTTTGAATTAGCAAGATTCTTCCCTTTGTTATCTGTAAAAACATAATCACCTACAGCGAACCTGTGCTTAGTAAATGAGAACCATCCTCCATGTAATGTACCCAGAAAAGTAATAAAAGTCCGTCCAAACAGGGGTCAGTCTCTCTCTCACCCTCTCTCTCACTTAGAGAGTGGCCATGCCATCCCTTTTTCTCCACAGGACTTCTGTAGTCCATGTGCATTTGTTCAGCAGACACAACACGTTGTTCCTAGTGAAAGTTCTCTTTATGGCTTTTGGATGACTATGTTTTGCTGTGCCCTCCTGTGATGGGATTTGAGAGACAATAAGCTTTCTAGTGTCACTTCTTATAAGGGCACTTATCCCATCATGGGGGCCCCACCCTCATGCCCTCATCTAAACCTAATCACCTCCCAAAGGCTCCACCTTCAAGTAGCATCATGTTTCTGGTTAGGGTGTCAACATATTTTAAGGGACACAATTCAATCTATAGCAAGGTTCACACCGTTTTGTAGCTTTCCAATTTCAGCTTGCCAGCCCTCCCTTACATTCATCCAATCATGGCACCCAGGGTGAAATGGTTTCCTCTGTTGCCTCTCCATGCCACACCCTCCCAGCTGGGCTCCCAGAGCCATGCCATGGTGCCTTGGAAGAAGGAGCCATACTGTTCTTTGCCTGGCACCATTTGAAGTGAAGGAGATGACTGAGGTAAGTGTAACCAGCTCCAGAATTAATGTTGGCCTTTCCTCCTGCTGCCTGATAATCTTGCTGTGTATTTGCCTTCATGCCAAGACAGCATTCTTGAAAATTATATTAACCATGGAGAACTTTTGTACAAATGAAACATAATATGTGCAAACTAGGTAAATTGCTCTATTAATACAGGATGCAAATATAGTAACAATTGTTATTTTTCCAAGTAATTGCTCAAGCCCTCACCTTACATATTAACAAAAAAATCAATGTGTTCCTCATGAAGACTTCTTGCCCAAAAGAACATACATACACACACATACATGCCCATACACACATGTACACACACACATATACTCATACACACACACACACACACACACACACACACACACACACCACATATATATTTTCCAGGAACCCCAGGACAACCACCCAAGATCATGGGCCTGGCAGCTTGCTGCTCTTTGCAAAAACTGATGCTGTTCAAGACCGCTGCATACAGGTCTTGCAAAACACATGGGCATTTACCCACTGCTGCCAGGAGACTTCTCGGGAACAGGTCTCTTCACTGACCAACCAGGACTTCCAGACAAGAGGAGTTCCCTTCAGCCAAGGACACCCTCCCAGCTGGGCTCCATAGACCACTCTTCCAACTGCTCAACTGAGTTTCCAAACACAGCTGGCCCCTCTCCCTATGCTGGGACCAACTAAGAGCTTCCAAAGTACCATCCTTCCCTCTCTGGCAATCCACCCCAGAGGCTCAGGCAGATTTTTCTTTTGAACTTATGAATCACAAAGAGTCTAGCTGCTCCCACCCTCTTTCTCTAGACCATGGTGCCACCTTCCCACCCTCCTAAGGGCTGCACCCTCATTGTTTCCCTTCTTGGTGAGGTTGCTTTCAGTGACTCCAACACAATGGAGAAAAGGAAGAATTCACAGCTAAGTCCCTGACCAGGCCTCCCATTGCACCAGAAAGACTGACAAGCACAAACAGATTAAAGCCGGAGTGCTAGGGTGTTACTGAGGGGGACTCATGGGAACCCCAGGACTTCCTGGAGTGTAATCTGGAAACTACCAGTCTAGTGGATGTTCACACTTACAGAACAATTTGGTCAATGGTCTTCTGAGGCTTCATCTCAGTCCCTCAGGTCTGGCTATAGTACATAGGGACCAGTAGTATAGGCTATAGTGCTACCTCCAGAACCTGCTGGGGGCTAGGCAGCTCACCATTCACAACTCTGGGACTTGCCCTTGGCCAGAGAAAGGCTGCCTTGCCCAAGATCATGCCTCCTTCCCAGGGAAAGTGAGCACCTTAAGAATAGTCAATGTTGGGGTGAAAAGTTCAGGTCTCTCACCTTGATTTGGGACATCTGTAAAGGATGTCCCACAAGAGAGCTCTCTGTGGGGTTATCTGAAGCTTCCACTGCACCTTCTTCCACTGCTTAATGTCACCTTCATTCCCCATGAACATTCCCCAGAGCACTCCTTTTCAAAACAATCTCAGAGTCTCAGGATCTATTTCAGGGATCTAGAGCTGTGACAACTACTGATGATGGCACAACCTGCGCCAAAGCCCCAGTGTGGGCATGGCCACATCTTCTATAACCAAAGACATTAGATTAAAGTGTGAAACTGGGAGGAAGGAAGATGGTAGAGGAGTGAATGGAAGTCACACTAAGCTCCTCCCAGGACCAATCTGGAATTACAACTAAATTGTGGAGAAATCACCCAGAACAAACAACTGACCAATAGTGAGAGAGAAGCCTTATAACCTCAGACAGACAGAAGGATCAGCTTCAGCACAACCTGACTAGGAGAGAGTATGGAAGAGACTCGAGAAGGCTGGCTGGGCGCCCACAGGTGGCAGTGCCAGAGGGATAATTAAGTGGCTTGTTGGTCCTCCTGAGAAGAATAGGATCTAAACCCTAAGCTAGGATTCCCAGCCTAGAGCACCAGAGCCCCAAAGTACACAGATTACAAAGAGCAGCAAAAAGCGGTAGGGTTGCTCTCTGCCAGAGACAGCCAGCTGGAGATGCAAAGAGCCATTTAAAGGGAAACATACAAATTTTCATTTGCAGCCACTTACCCTGGGCTCTGGCAAAGGCGGGGGCAGAGTGGGCTGGAGACACCTGAGGAGAGACTGGGTACGGAAGCTTTGGGGAGAGAACTAGGAGAGTGGATACTGGGATCCCGGTGCTGAATCATCCCCAATACAGCAGCAGCCATTGCACTCAGGCAGACCACTCCCCTCTGAGCAGCAGCAACCTGAGGGGAAACAATAACCCCAACCCCAGGAAGGAGTGTCTGCCTCACACTATAGTACTTAAACCTGACAGCTGAGCACAGAGTGACTAGATTAACAACTGAAGGAGACAGCCATAGATAGTAGATTCCTGGGAGTCTCAAACAGGCTCGCTAAGGTCAGATGGGGCCAACATCTGACGTCAACGGAAGCAGACCCAGGAAGAAAAAGAACAGTGGTAAATACAAGAGGCTACCAAGACAAAATCCACCATGGTCTTCTCTGTGACTTGCGATATTGTCTTTCCTGCACAGCTTTATAACATTCATTTCTTATCCAGCAAGTTTGTGCATATTAAGCCACTAGATTTTATACTATAGCTTATTTTAATTCACATATTTTGCTCGTCCCTTCTCTTACACCATTTTATCTACTTTCCTCTCATTATTTTCATTTCAAATTTTGTTTTCTCTCTTGCTACAACTTTTTTCCATTCTGCACTCTTACTATTTCTCCCCCACCCGGACACACAAAAAAAAACAATTTTTTTGTCAATGGCCATCTCATATCTTTTTCCCCTATTCTTAAAATACCCATATTCCCACTCCACCACTAGCAATCTTTGCTAGTTCGTTGTGGGTAGGGTAGATGTTGTTGCATTTTTTTTCAATCTTATCTCTAGGTCTTCATTAATTTTGTATTTCAAATATCAAATTTTACTGGTCCCCTCGCCTATTCTTTTTTCATCTCAAATTTTTAATCTTGCTCTGTCTTAACATGTTTTTTTCTTCTATTTCTCTTTCACCTTTCCTTTTTATTTTTCTTTATTGTCCTTTTTTATTTTTTCTTTTTCTTTTCCTGTCAAATTTTAATTTTTCTCTGTCTTAGCCTGGTTTTTTCCCTTACTCTTAGTATTCCCTCACCCTCTATCATTTCAAAATCACTTCCCTTTCCTGTAGATATGTCTTAACACTTTTCTCTGTTTCTTTTTTCCCTCTTATTCCCATCCCAATTATATTAATTTTAGCTCATTTCTTGTAGATAGTGCTGTGGTGGATCTTTGCCTCCAATTTGGCTCCTATATTTTTATTATTTACTATTTTTCCTTCCTTTTTCTTTCTCTCTCTCACTTTATTTTATTTTAATTTCTGTTTAAACCAAATACTATACACTTATATTTTCATACTCCATTCCACAGTCTTCATTCCCTTTCTTTATTCATGTGGTATATTTTACGTACTCTCCTTCCATTGCTCCAACTCCCAATTCTTATTAGTGCTCCTCCCTCCACTCTCTCAAAATCATTTCTCTTTCAGTAAGTCATCTTATATCCATTCTCCTTTCCTTAGTCTTAATCTCTTTACACCCTTATTAATAATGGTTCATTTGCTGTTGATCCTAGGATTGCAGGAGGTGGGTATCTTTGTGGGTGTGGGTTTGTTTCCTGGGCTTCGTGGTTTTGTTCTGGCAGCACCTGCACAGCACCACACAAGACGTAGTGGGCAGAGTGGCCCTCATTCAACCAGCTGGAGGGAAGGAGCCACCAAAGAAAGACCCAATAAAAATCAAAACCCAATTACATCCAGAGAGCCAACATAAAGGGCATACGTATCCAAAAAGCATCAAGATCAGGAGATCAAGGAGACTGCACCACTGAATCTCATTAGTCTCCTGAAATATACCATAGAAGTTCATACCACAAAGTCAGGAAGTCAAAATGGATATATTTAAGAAGCAGAAGCAAACAGAAAGAGTCTCACAAATAATGGAAAGACAAAGAAACAACCCCCAGTCAAAAGGAGGAATCCTCAAAAAGCATGCTAAATGAAACAGAGGCAAGTCAACTATCAGATATTGAATTCAAAACAATGGTTATAAGGAAACTCAGTGAGATCACTGATAATTACCAAAAACTACAGGGAAACTATGAGGAACTTACTGCGAACTATATCAGCATGAAAAAGGACATGGAAACAATCAACGAAGACCAAGATGAAATGAAGAATACAATCTCTGAATTGAAGAACACAGTAGAATGAATCAAAAGGAGGCTAGCTAAGCAGAGGATCAAAGCAGTGAGCTGGAAGACAAGGTAGAAAAAAGCACCCAGAAAGAGCAAGAAAAAAAAGACTCAGAAAGAATGAAGAGGTGTTAAGGGAATTGCAGGACAACATAATGTTGCAATGTTGAAAAGTAACAATATCCGTATAGTAGGGATGCCAGAAGGAGAAGAAGAGGAGCAAGGGATAGAAAACCTGTTTGAAAAGTAATGATGGAAAATTTCCCTAATTTGATGAGAGAAAAAGTCACACAAGTCCAGGAAGCACAGGGGGCCCTAATCAAGAAGAACCCAAAGAGGTCCACTCCAAACACATCATAATTAAAATGGCAAAATTCAAAAGCAAAGAGAGAATCTTAAAGGCAGCAAGGGAGAAACAGGAAGTAACATACAAGAGAGCTCTGATAAGGCTAGCAGCTGACTTTTCAATGGAAACACTACAAGCCAGAAGGGAATGGCAAGAAATATTCCAAGTAATGAGAACCAGAGGCCTGCAACCAAAGCTACTTTACCCAGCAAGGCTCTCAATTAAAATGGAAGGCCAAATAAGGAGTTTCCCAGACAGAAGAATGCTAAAAGAATACATCTCCACAAAACAAGCATTGCAAGTTATGCTAAAGGGACTGCTTTAAGAAGATGAAGAAAAGGCATGAGAGAGAGAGAGAGAAAGAGAGAGAGAGAGAGAGAGGAACACAGGTACAAAGGGGATAAAGTGGCAATGAATAAGTACCTATCAATAATAACCTTAAATGTAAATGGATTGAATGCTCCAATCAAAAGATATAGGGTAGCTGAATGGATAAGAAAGCATGACCCTAAAAATATGCTACCTACAAGAGATCCACCTGAGAATAAAAGACCTACACAACTTATAGTGAAGGGCTGAAAAAATATTCCAAGAAAATAGACAGGAAAAAAAAAGCCCAGGTAGCAATACTTATATCAGACAAAATAGACTTCAAAACAAAGGCCATAAAAAGAGACTCAGAAGGACACTTCATAATACTCAAGGGAAGAATCCATCACAAAGACATAAATATTGTAAACTTATATGAACCCAACATAGGAGCACTTAAATATATAAGGAAAATCTTGGAGGACTTCAAGAAAGATATGGACAGCAACATACTTATACTATGGGGTTTTAACACCCCACTGTCAACAATGGATAGATCTTCCAAACAAAATATCAACAAGGATATTGTGGCATTGAACGATGCACTACATCAAATGGCTTAAATGATATACAGAACTTTTCATCCCAAAGAAGCAAAATATACATTCTTTTCAAATGTGCCTGGAAAATTCTGAAAAATAGACCACATGATAGGACACAAAACAAGCCTCAATAAATTCAAGAAAACTGAAATCATATCAAGCATTTTCTAGGACCACAAGAACCTGAAACTAGAAAACAAACTTCAAGGAAAAAACCCAAATACACTCAAATTCATGGAGACTGAACAGCATGCTATTAAACAATGAATTCATTAATAATGAGATCAAGAAAGAAATTGAAAACTTTCTGGAAACAAATGAAAATGAACACATAACAGTTCAACACCTATGGGACACAGCAAAGGCAGTCCTGAGAGGAAAGTTCATAGCAATACAGGCCTACCTAAAAAAGATAGAGACATTTCAAATAAACAACCTTACCCTACAAGAACTGGAAGAACAACAACAAGTAAAGCCCAGAGTGAGTAGAAAGAAGGAAATAACCAAGATCACAGAACAATTAAATGACATAGAAACTAAAAGACCAATTCAAAGGATCAATAAATCCAGGAGCTGGTTCTTTGAAAAGTTAAAAAAAATTGACAAACCTTTAACCAGACTCATCAAAGACAAAAAGACAGAAACCCAAAGAAATAAAATCAGAAATGAAAGAGGAAAAATTACAACTAATACCACAGAAATTACCAAAGGATTGAAAGAAATTACTATGAACACCTTTATGTCAAGAAATTTGAAAAAATGGGTTAAATGGACAAATTTCTAGAAAAATATAATCTTCCAAAACTTAATGAAGAAGCAGAAAGTCTGAACAGACCAAAAACAGCTAGTGAAATTGAAGCAGTAATCAAAAGAACCCTGAACACACAAAACACACAAAAGCCCTGGACTGGACAGCTTCATGGAAGAATTTTACAAAACACTTATGGAAGAGCTAACCCCTATCCTTCTGAGAATACTCCAAAAAATCCAAGAAAAGGGAAGACTCCCAAACTCTTTTTATGAGGTCAGCATCATCCTAATCCCAAAGCCAGAAAAAGACATAACAGAGAAAGAAAACTACAGGCCAATATCACCAATGAACATATAAGCTTAAATCCTCAACAAAATATTGGTAAGCTGCATCCAGCAACACCCTAAAAAGATTATATACCATGATCAATTGGGATTCATCCCAGGGATTCAAGGATGGTACAATATTTGCAAATCAATGAACATAATACATCATATAAACAAAAGGAAAGGCAAAAATCACATGATCATATCAATAGATGTGGCAAAAGCATTAAATAAGGTACAGCATCCATTTATGATAAAAAAAAACAGCAAACTGTGAGTAGAGGGAACACACCTCAATATAATAAAGGCCATATATGAGAAATCTACAGCCAACATCATACCCAATGGGCAAAAACTTAAGAGTTTCTCCACTAAGATCAGGAACAAGACAAGGTTGTCCACTTTCACCACTTCTATCCAACATAGTATGGGAAGTTCTAGACACAGTAACCAGACAAGAAAAAGAAATAAAAGGCATCCAAATTAGGAAGGAGTAAGTAAAACTGTAATTGTTTGCAGATGACATGATAGTGTACATAGAAAATCCTATAGATGCCACAAAAAACTACTCAAGCAAATAAGTGAATTTGGCAAAACAGCAAGATACACAGTCAACACTCAGAAATTGAAGCCATTTTTGTACACCAACAATGAAATATCAGAAACACAAATTAGGGGGGAAATCCCACTTGCTATAATATCAAGAAAAAAGAAAAATAAAGAACCTAAGAATAAACTTAATCAAGCAGGTAAAATACCTGTAGTCAGAAAACTACACAACACTGAAGAAAGAAATTAAGGAAGACATAAATAAGTGGAAGCATACACCATGTCATGGATTGGAAGGATTAACATCATCAAAGTGTCCATATTACCCAAAGCAATTGATGGATTCAACACAATCCCTATTAAAATACCAATGACAGCCCTGGCTGGTGTGGCTCAGTGGATTGAGCACTGGCCTACAAACTAAAGTGTTGCTGGTTCGATTCCCAGTCAGGGCACATGCCTGGGTTGCTGGCCAGGTCCCCAGTTGGGGTCGTGTGAGAGGAAACCACACAGTGATGTTTCTCTCCCTGTCTTTCTCCCTCCCTTCCCCTCTCTCTAAAAATATACAAACAAAATAAATAAAATACCAATGACATATTTCACAGATATAGAATAAACATTTCAAAAATTTATATGGAACAATAGATGACCCCAAATAGCCTCAGCAATTTTTAGAAAGAAAAAAAAAGTTGAAGGGATCACAATATCTGATATCAAACTATATTATAAGGCCACTGTAATCAAAACAGTCTGGTGCTGGCATAAGAACAGACACATAGTGTCGTCGGGTATTTCGGACCTGCCGGTACCCGGGGTTGACTGTAACCAATGCGTGTATAAATCTCACACTAAGACACGCGGGGGGAAGAAATCCGGCGGCCACGGGTCTCCTCCACCATCGCCCATCTTGGGGAGAAAGACCTCGTGGGTTGCCCATCCGGGGGGTTTATTAGAGGCATTAAGACACATTTACATTGGATTGATTATTCATGGGATTAAGCAGAACAGGTAGGATTACTCATAGCAAAGCATTGGGATGTTGATTCAGATCCGGTGGCAGACACAATCAGGTTAAAGCAATATTCAAGGATCAGCAAGCCAGAATTTTTTAAGATACACCTTTGCCAAATTCCTATTAGAGAATTCCCATCCCACAGACATGATCCACACTTTCTCACACAGGAATCACACGGAGCTGTGCTCAAAACGTGTAAATTCTCAGGACTGCGTGTTTATACACGTGTGGAAATCACTGCCACAACATAGATCAATGGAACAGAATAGAGAGCCCAGAAATAAATCCAAGGTTTCATGGTAAACTAGTATTTGACAAAGGGGGCAGGAGCATAAAATGGAGTAAAAATAGCCTCTTCAACAAGTGGTGTTGCTCCCATCTGGACATCTACTTGCAAAAAAATGAAACTTGGTCACCAACTCATATCATACACAAAAATAAACTCAAGATGGGTGAAAGACTTAAATATAAGTTGTGACACCACAAAAGTCCTAGAGGAGAACATAGGAAGGAAATTTTCAGATATCCCATGCAGCAATACTTTCACCAATATGTCCCCTAGAGCAAGGGACGTAAAGGGAAGCATAAATAAATGGGACTACATCAAAATAAAAAGCTTCTGCACAGCTAATGGAAACATAAGCAAAATGAAAAGGGAAACAATTGTATGGAAAAATATATTTGCAAATGATACCTCAGACAGGGGTTCAAGCTCCAAAATATATAAAGACTCACACGGCTCCACTCCAAGAAGACAAGCAACACAATTAAAAAATGGGCAAAGGACTTGAACAGAGACTTCTCCAAGGAGGACATACGGAGGGTCCAGAGACATGAAAAGATGCTCAGCATCACTAGCCAACAGAGAGATGCAAATTAAGACCATAGTGAGATACCACTTCACACCTGTCAGAATGGCCATCATAAACAAATCAGCAAATAATAAGTGCTGGGGAGGTTGTGGAGAAAAGAGAACTCTAGTGCACTGTTGGTGGGAATGCAGACTGGTGCAACTCCTGTGGAAAACAGTATGGAATTTCCTCAAAACACTAAAAATGGAACTGCCTTTCGACCCGGCAATTCCACTACTGGGGTTATACTCTAAGAATCTTGAAACACTAATTCAGAAGAACTTTGTACCCCAATGTTCATAGCAGCACAATTTACAATAGCCAAGTGGTGGAAGCAACCTAGGTGCCCATCAGTAAATGAATGGATTAAAAAACTGTGGTACATTTACACAATGGAATACTACACAGTAGAAAGAAAGAAGGAGCTCCTACCCTTCATGACAGCATGGATGCAACTGGAGAGCATTATGCAAAGTGAAGTAAGCCGGTCGGTGAAAGACAAATACCATATGATCTCACCTTTAAGTGGAACCTAATCAATAAAACAAACAAGCAAGCAAAATATAACCATAGACATTGAAATAAAGAACAAACTGACAGTGACCAGAGGGGAGGGGTGAGGGGGATAATGTAGGAAAGAAGGGAAAGGGTCGTCAAGAAACAGGTATAAAGGACCCACAGACAAAGTTAAAGAGGGGAAGGATTGAGGGTGTGTGGCGGTGGCAGGTGGGGCAGAGGAAAGTGATGGCAGGAAAACGGAGACAACTGTACTTGAATGATAATAAAAAAATAAAATAAAATAGAAGAGAGAAAAAACAATAAAGTGTGAACTAAAAGGTCATGATATAAGTAAAACAAACTGGGAGTAAATTTGAAGATATTTGAACTTTGAGATAGAAAGTGCTATTTAGACTGAGATGGTCAAACATGGTAGGTTGAACCCACACTTTTTATCTCCTCTCCTTGCAGAGATTCCAATAAAGTTTTAAGAAAGAAACAAACAATATGTAAATGCAAAGTTAATGAAGAGATTGCTAATAGGTAGATGCTTCAACAATCACTGGGAGAAGGAAAGCAGATAGTGAAGCATGGGAAGGGCAGGCCGGTCTGTTTTCCAGGAGGATCTGGGGATGAGGGAGCCAGCAAGCCCTGTGAACCTCCCAGAAGCCCAGAGGTGGACCTGCCCAGTGACAGGAGTGGGAGTGGGATACAGTGGTAGACATAGGCGATCCCTCAAGGTTGAGAGGTCTGTTCACCTCACTGCTCTTTTTCATTACAAGTTTATCAGTGCTTTTTAAGTCTTTAAAAACCATCTGTATGTACTCCAGTTTAATAACAATGAAATAACATTTTAAGTAGAGAAAGATAACCTTTTTAATTTTAATTATTTTATTGTTGTTCAATTACAGTTGTCTGCATCCTCTCCCGTCCCCTCCCCTCCCCCCACCGCCTCCAAACCCACCTCCCTCCCCTGCTTCCATCCTCCCCCTTGGTTCTGTCCATGTGTCCTCTACAGTGGTTCCTGAAAACCCTTCTCCCCATAGTCCCCTCCCCACTTTCCTCTGGCTCTTGTTAGATTGTTCTTAATTTCAATGTCTCTGGTTATATCCTTCAACATAACTTTTGAAAGAATCATTTTTCACTTCTCCCTACTCCCCTTTCATCAGAAAAGATCTCAAACAGTCCACGTAAAAGCAGAGATCTCTCAACGGCTGGCCTCTCCTTTACCTGCTGGGGAGACCCCTCAGACAGCATTATGGGATCCTCAGGATTTCAGGGACACGAGTTTGAAAACCACAGTGAAAACTACAGAACTGGAGGCTTCATCTGCTCTCAAGCAGTTATGTTCCCTTTCTGGAAGTGCGGGTTCTGTCTCAGCTCCATGCTGAGCACTATGCATGGAGTTAGTTGGACTGTCATTTCAGCAGCCCCCTAATCACTTTCTTATCAACAACCACAGGCATTAGGGACTCAAGCTAAAAATAGAAGCACATCCTGCCCTGGCTGGTGTGGCTCAGGTGTTTGGAGTGTCATTCTGTAATCAAAAGGTTGCTGGTTTGATTCCTGGTTAGGACACATATCTGCATTGCGGATTTGACCCTCTGTCTGGATGCATACAAGAGGCAGCCAGTCCATGTTTCTCTCTCTCTTCCTTCCCCTCCCTCAAAAACAATGGGGAAAAAAAGTCCTCTGGTAAGGATAAATAAACAAATAAATAAATAAGAACATCCTAAAACAATTCACAGGCATGGAAAGCCTTGAACTTCTCATGGGATTTGCTCACACTGGTGAGTATCCTTCAAAATCAGCAAAAGGCAAACTCATAGTTTCCAGCAGAAACTTTCAAAATGATTCTGTTTTTTAAAAAATAATTTTTCAAAATTACTGTTCCAGGATTTTAGAGTACTGCTGCAAAGACTGAGCTGTTTAAAAACATGTTACAGAGGAGGCAATTTGTGGGAACATAATCAGGGAAACTGGGGAAGCTAGGAGTAACATGTCCGTTTCATCCTGCAGAGAACGTGGGAAAACAAGGGGAATCCCTGAGGAGGGTGCTATACATCCGTCTCCCAGTCACTGGTGGAGAGAGACCACTGCAGGAAAATATGAAAATGGGAGAGGAGAAACACGCACGAAATTCAGTGACTCCATTCCCTTGGCGTTGTTAACAGCATTTCAGGTCAGTGTTTTGTGTGCCTTTTTCATAGAATTATTCTAAAGAAACTATAAAGATTTGGTGAAGCAAGCTAAGCATTTCCTTTTATGGACAGGAAGAATCAGTGAACCAGAGCCCTGATTATGATGACAATTCAGATTCTGCTGATAGTTTATGCATTCGTGTTCCTGACTCCCCTGTCCCTGCACAGACAGATACACTCTGGATTTCATTTGGTTTTTGTTGTTGTTGTTTTTTATGAAAAAAATTTTAAATATATTTTATTGATTATGCTATTACAGTTGTCCCTTTTTCCCTGCTTTATTTCCCTCTACCCTGCACACCCCCTCTCACCCACATTTCTCCTCTTTAGTTCATGTCCATGGGTCGTATATATAAGTTCTTTGGCTTCTACATTTCCTATACTATTCTTAACCTTCTCCTGTCTATTTATTACCTACCATTTATGCTACTTATTCCCTGTACCTTTCCCCTCTTTCCCCCTCCAACTTCCCCCCGATAACCCTCCATGTGATCTCCATTTCTGTGATTCTGTTCCTGTTCTAGCTGTTTGCTTAGTTTGTTTTTGTATTTTTTTAGGTTCAGTTGTTAATAGCTGTGAGTTTGTTGTCATTTTACTGTTCATATTTTTTATCTTCTCTTTTTTTCTTAGATTAGTTCCTTTAACATTTCATAGAATTAGGGCTCGATGCTGATGAACTCCTTTAACTTTACCTTATCTAGGAAGCACTTTATCTGCCCTCACATTCTAAATGATAGCTTTGCTGAATAGAGTATTCTTGGATATAGGTCCTTGCCTTTCATGACTTGGAATACTTCTTTCCAGCCCCTTCTTGCCAGCAAAGTTTCTTTTGAGAAATCAGCTGACAGTCTTATTGGAATTCCTTTGTAGGTAACTGTCTCCTTTTCTCTTGCTGCTTTGAAGATTCTCTCCTTCTCTTTAATCTTGGGTCATGTAATTATGATGTGCCTTGGTGTGTCCACCTTCCTTGGGTCCACCTTCTTTGAGACTCTCTGAGCTTCCTGGACTTCCTGGAAGTCTATTT
>PVJI01026706.1:0-18676 GCA_004026765.1 Micronycteris hirsuta | reverse complement strand
GGGTGCTGCTGTTTACAAGGCCAGGCCCAGAACACTTTGTTTCTGAAAACGCTGAATCAGCCGTTTGGAGCCCCCAGCTTCGGAAACGGTGCTCTGCTCCGCACCGCGCTCAGCCTTCCTCGGAACACACGTTCGCGCGGCCACGGCGCTGGCCCGGGCTGCCAGCACAAAGCTGGCGGTTCCTCCCAGGAGTTCACTTGGAGCCCCCTCTCTTTCTTTCTCGAAGGAAAAACAGGTAGAACCTAGGTTTCTGCAGCAGGGAAAAAAAAAAATCTGATTTATGGGGATAGGGAAGTGTCTTTTAGGGGAGGATTTTATTTGGTAAAAGCCCTGAAACCAAACGTATTTCCAGGAACGATCTGGATGGTTGGGTTTTTTTTTTTTCCTGTTCCAGATCAGAACTCTAGGATTACTGCACATAACATTTGAGTTTTATTGGGAATACTTGAAAGAGAAGGGCCGCACACGCCAAGCTCCAGATTACAGGGAATTTGAGGGCAGCCTGGCCAGCGTGTGTAACTGAGGAGCGCGGGGATGGCCACTCCTGGAGCGCTGCAGTTTACGAGCCACGTTCGGAACCTTCTTGCATTTCATGCTCTGCAGCCCCCGACCCCCACTTTACAGGTGTGGACGCCGAGGCTCGGGAGGTTAAATTGGCATGCCCGGGGTCACATGGCCCGCACAGGACGGAGCTGTCGCCAAAACCTAAACTTTGGGTGTATTTTTTTTTTTTTTTTTTTTTTAGTTCTGTGTATTTTATGCTTCTGCACAAGTACCTGTGCTTCTGAGAGAGAAATGGCCTGAAGGAGGTCCTTGCCAGACCCACCCCCGGAGAACAAGGGGCTCTAGGACCCTTCCGGTGGCTCCCAGCCTACCAGCGCTCTGCCGTGATGGCCTGGGCCATCATCAATATTTTCTTTTGTCCACTCACTGTTTATACTTAAACACACGTTTATTTTGGAAGGAGACGTCGATGTCCACAAAGTCATGACTTTGATACGCTCGCTGTGTTTATTGTCATTACAACCGTGTTTTAATAAAAGCTGTGTGCACCCCCGAAGTCTCCCGTTGCCTGTTGCCTGTGGTCTGTGCTGTTTGGGGGGCAGTGCTGGGGCTGGCCACGGTGCCCTTTGTGTGTGGACCAGGGACCTGGGGCCGGAGAGGCTCCCACCAGGTACTTGGCCAGGGCTGTGGATGGTGGTGGCCGTCAGGATCGGAACCCAGGGCAGCTCTGGCTTGGTGACAATGACCGTGTGTGTGTGTGTGGACGGCCAGCCTCCCCAGGGAGAGAAGAACGAAGTCGGAATCCGAGAGTTAGTCCAGGAGTTTCAAGACTGACGATCCAGCTGCTTCAAGACTTCACAGCGTCTAGAAACCAAACTCCTCCTTGAACAGAGACGCCGACTTGTCTGAGAGCTGTAGACACTCGGGGGGTGGTGTACCCGCTGAGACCCAGGCTTTAAAGGCTGTGTAAGGGGAAGACCGCACGCCCTCGGAACTCTGCCGGACTCTTCACTGCGGGGGAACAAACCCCGCATAAGGAGGAGGTGCTTGAGCGTGCTTCCAGAACTCCGCGCTGGCTGCAGGGGACTTCTGCGTCCTGGGAAGGAGGCCTGTGCGTTTGCTGTTTGTAGCATAAACCTTGCGTCTGTTGCACCCACCTGGAATTGTATGGGCTTGTGAGGAGAAGATACATGCCTTGTCTTTCATTTAAGTGATCCGTCTTATGTTCAAAATGTAAATAAAACTCTTTCTGCTAGTGTTTTTTTTCTTTAAACTTGTCCTTTTTTTTTTTTTTTTTTCTTACCCCCAGAAGTACGGGAGATCACGGGAGAAATGAAGACAGTCAAGCTACTTGGTAGACCAGGCTTGACCTTCTCCAAGGTCTGGGCTAGTGGGTGTGTGACGGGTCTCGTCCATTCCAGCCCTGGCTGGCATTTGATGTGTGTTAGTATTTTAGCTGCACACTTCTGGGGCGCTCTGTCCCCTGCCTTCTCCTGCGAGGCTGCCTCCTCTCCGCCCGCCTTCCCTGGCTTGGAGCCGCTTCTGAGCTGGTCTCCGAGCAATGGGCTTTCTTGTCTGTGCTCCTGGGAATCCTGGGGCCTGTTAACCTGGAGGAGATGCAAACAGGCGAAGCTTAAAACCGCCAGCTGCTGGGAAGCCTGACGTCCCTCCTCGAATAATGGACGGAAAAATGGCATGGTGTCCTCAGAGACAGCCACAAGAACAGCCATGTCCCAGGGTTGACAGAAAGTATCTCAGAGGTGGGACTGAGAGTGTGACTTCCTGCTTTGGGGACACACAGACTCTTGGGAGAGCTCTCTCTGGGCTGGAAGGATCGGCCATGTGGCAGAGAAGCCTTGCTCTCCTCTGTGCTGTCCTGCCCACGCGTGCAGACGGGACGTCAGGGAGGACACACCTTCCCTGCCCCTGAAGTTGTGGTCTGGCTGTGGGGTTCCTGCCTGGGACCCACGGGGTGATGGTGGCTTGTCCTGACTGGAAGCCACTGGGAAACAAGAGCATCACTCCTACATTCGTCCGCCAAGTTCACGTGTGGATTTGGGGGAGGGGTCTCTGGATGGTCCAGATCCTGAATTTGAGGCTCTTCTTTGGGTTGGGGCAGCCAGAGCGGATTGTGAGATTCAGCATCCACAGCGGGAGTGGGGTCTGGGAGGAATTTGCTCCCTCTCTCTGCCCAGGACAGTGGCCGGCACTGACCACCACACATGGCACATGGCCTCGGTGGGACTCTGCCATGTACTAGCTCCAGGGGCCCAAGCAAGTTAGCTCAGCTCCTGAGGAAAGTAGGAGTCATGGATTAAAGTGGGTTGGGGAGGTGGGATGCTCTTAGAGTTGTGTGCACCCCCCTCCCGCCCCCCTCCACCCCACACCACACGTGGCTCTTCGGGAGAGCAGGGAGACGCTGCTCCTGGCACGTTCAGCCCTGGCTTTGAGCTGCTCGAGTGCCCTGCTTTCTATTAATCCGCCAGGTCCGCCAGAAGGAGAACTCCGCTTTCGGCGGTTTTGTCTCCCGGCGCTGGGCTCAGGTCAGCTGCACGAAACCCCTCGGGCTGAGGGTCTGAGCAGCCGCGGCTGTGCCTCGAGTTCTTTCCCCGCCTGCGCACAGCAGACAGCCCGAGCTCCTCGCAGGCAGGGTTATAGGAGCAGAGGCGGGTGGTGGGATGTCCCCCTCACCTGGCTGTGCACCCACCCAGGCCACACAGCAGTGAGGAGCACATGTCAAAAGTTGGTCCCTTGAGACCAGGAGCCAGAGACGCTCAGGCTCAGCCAGGCTGCGGCAAGGGGTGTGCAGAGGCCGCAGGTCTCCTGCACCACGAGGTGCAGCTGGTGGTGCAGCTGGGGGCTTGGTCTCTAGGACCCCGAGGTTGGCTGGTGTCTGAGTGTCCACAGACCTTATCCTAGTTGGGACTGAGGTGCGTGTGCACTGCTTGTCCTGGTAGGTGGACTGTGCCCCTGGGGTGGGGGGTGGGGGAGGGAGGCTGTGGGTAGCGGCTCTGCACGCAGGTGGGCAGCCCAGCATCCCTGTGAAGTCCCGACCGGGCTTTTGTGCCAGGTCCACAGGCCTGAGCACCAGCAGGTACAACCTCACCTGGGAACGCGGCTCATGACGCAGTCGGCACAGAACGAGGCTGGTGCACGCTGGGCTCCTCACCCGGAATTTCTCTGTAAGTAGAATGCATGGTGGACCACGGCCGTCTGGCTCCGTCTGCGAGCTGCCCTGCGTGTCACTGCAGGAGTCCCGTGCGGGCCTCCAAAGGCAGAGACCCACAGGGTTGCCTGAGACCCCTTCTCCCGTGTCCCGTCATGCGGCTCCACAGCAAGGGCCTCAGGGCCACGGGCCGCCAGCTGCCAGGGTTCCAGGTGTGATTCCCTTGGAGCACAGGGACCCTGCGCGTCCCGACTTCCCCGATGAGCTGGGCCTCTGGTTTATTATTTGTTTTTTTAACTTCCATCCCGGAGAGTGTCTGGGCAGTGGTTTCTTCCAGCCTTTTATGAGTCGAGCACTCCCTTCAATATAAACATTTTATAATACCACGTATCTAATAGGGGTAATAATTTCAGGGTTCCCTGCTCCAGGAAACCCACAGTGACCAGCAGAGAGACTAGGAACCAAGGAACTTGGAAATTCAAAAGCTGCAGCAGTTGTCTCGGGCACGGAGGGTGTGTCCTCTGGCCTGGGGACGGCGCCTCCCCCTGAACCTGGGCCCCTGCATTGGAAAGGCTGCTCCCACCAGGTAGGGGGTGGTGCTGGCTGATGTCCAGAGTCTTCTAGGTGTTCTGTGTGGCCAGCACAGGGGGCGGGGGCGTGGCCTGAGTGTCTCCTCCTCGCTTCTTCTAGAATGCCCTTCTCTCTTCTGAAGAACTGTGTGGATCTCATGGAAAACCCTCCCAATGTTTCTGGAGACGTGAGGCCGAGACCTCAGCCAGCATCTCCTCGAGGTGTGATGGCACCTGGGGGAGGGACAGGCAGGACAACCTCCTGGCTCCTTTAGCCGGTTGTCCCTGCAGGGGGCCCGTCTCCTGCTGGCCTGGCAGGGCCTCGCCAGACAAGTTCTGTCCGTGGAAGGGTCGCCCCATGGCGCGACTCTCCGCTCCCAGGACAGGCTGTTTTTAGATTTGGTTTGATTTTTTCCCTCACAGTGACATACGCACATGAAGAGTCAAATAATTCCCCAGAAGTGAGCGGGCTTATCAGTTGGGTTTTTTCTGTCTTTGCCTTCATATTTCCAAGCAGATGTCTATGTATTAAATTGCAGTTCCCTCCCGCCTGTTCCCTCCTCCACCCCCACCCTCCCAGCCCGTTTCCCTGCTTGGAAGGTCCTATCTGCAGTCTACACTTGAACTTCCTTCTCCACCTCATCTCTTCTGGTGGCTTGGGCTGGGCATGCACACATGCACACCCCTGAAAGGCTGCTCCTGGCCGAGCCCCGAACTTGACTGTGATATCTTTGTCTGTCTTGTAGGACATTTTGTTTTCTCCGGGAGTTGCTTTGGCATCTGCTTTGTGGTTTATGTACTTATCACTCCCCGCCCCCACTCCAAACTGACACAGTTGTGCAAATGTCCTTTCACACACCCTTGGTATGTGGCCAGTTTTATCTTCTGGAAGCAATCTCTCACTGGGGCCTGGTGGCCCTCGAGACTCCATCCTGGCTGCCCTGGAATCCTCCTTCCCATCCTCCTGGGGAGCTGCCCTTCGCTTGGCTCTTGGACTCCCTGACTGGTTTCTTTCCAGCATTCGATGGTGAGCATTCCATAATAACTTCCAAAAAAGAGGTGCGTGCAGATTTTTTGGAGACCTCGCATGTCTGAAAATGTCCTCGGTCTCCGTTCACAGCTAATAGTGTGTCCAAGCACACACGTCTGATTGGACACAGTTTTCCCTCAGAAACTTGGAGGCTGCCGTTCTCTTCAGGCAGAATGAGATGGGGATGGAGGAAGCAAATCAGATTCTTGATTCGTTGTGTGAAAATTTCCCCCCGTCGCCGTTTGCTTATTTCCCCCCCTTTTCTCCTTTTTTATGTCTGGAAGCTTATAGGCTCTTCTCTGTGTCTTTGTTCAGAAATCTCTTGAAGATGAGCATTGCTGGGTCCTCCGTCCACCCTGCCGGCCACACCCAGGGCACCTTCAAACTGGGGACGCAGAGCCTCTGGGGAAGGGACAGATTTTTAGTTAATTCTCTCATTTCCTTTCTTCCACGTACTTCTCTCTTATGAGAACGGCCTTTATTTGCTGCTCAGCTGCCTGGACCAGCTCTCGAGCTCCTACTTTGTCTCTGGTGTTGTTCTAGGTTGCAGAGCAAAGCAACTTGACTCTCTAACTTTTCCAGCAGATTTTTCTATCTTCATTTTTAATTTCTAAGGACCTCTTTGTTTCTTTTGGTCTTTTTAAGCTGACTTTATTCTTTTAGCGCAGCTTTAGATTCACTACAAAACACTGAGAGGAAAATAGAGAGATTTCCTATCTCCCCACCCCCCCACCCCGCCTGCCCCAGGGGCTCCACTGCCTTCCCCCCCCCCCTCCCGAACCACCCCCCTGCCAGACTGGGACGTGGGTTGTAGGCAGTGAACCTACCATGATGAAACATCACCCGCAACGATTATTCTTATTTTAATGGTGTGATATTCCTGTTTCATAGATGCACTGTTTATTTCTTTTAAATCTCTTTTTGGAGATACTGGGTTTTGTTTTAGTTTTTTTCTGCAGTTTCCTCTCTCCAGTTTTTACAACATTTACTCATTTTTTAAATTTTTTTCTGTGCGTCTGTGTCTGGCTGACCCAGAAAGCAGAACCTAGGGCAGGCAGGAACTCCTGTGAGTGTTTATTTGAGTGTGCAGGCCTGGGGGGTAGGGGGAGGGGAGGCAGGCAGGCCCTCAGCGCAGGGCCGGGCCTTCTGGATCCTGGCCTCTTCCTCTGCCTTCCCTCTTGCTCTCCCACATCCTGGACCAGCCGTTTTGAGCTGGGAGCCCTGGGATTCCTCCAGGGCCCTGTGGCAGAGGAAGCCCTTCCGGCCAACGAGCCCCCTCTTCTTACCCTGGAAGCTGCAGGAGGCCGAAAGGAAAGCTGGGTTCTCCCCTGCGGGTAACTGGCTCTGGGACCCGAGACGCGTCCATCTGTCTGCACTTGGATTTCTCCTCGACTTGCAGGGGTGGACTCCGCGCCTTGGGTCCCTCTCACAACATCTCTGTGGCAGTGAGCAGGCCAGGCCCCTTGTGACCTGCCCTGACCGAGGGAGGCTTGTTGCCCTTCATTTTGGGGCAGACACTTCGCTCATGGCTGCTCTCAGAACCTGCCTCAAATCTGCTGTCATCTGATGGACATGAAACATGAAAAGAACATGGGCCTGATCTCCCCAAGCCCTCCTCCTCCTCAGGCTGAGTATCTCCTGTTGCTTCGTCCTCCCGGTGTGGCAGGTTCGGGGTCCTGCGCTGGCCTGGCCGCCGGTCCTCGGGGTGTCCTCAGGCAGCTTCCGTGTGCCTCTGAACACAGCACACCGCCCCCCCCCCTGAAAGCGAGGTGCTGTTGGCACTATTGCCCTCACTGCACCTACAACTTCCAGCCCTTCCTGCCATGTTCTCCCACAGGGAGGGGGTCGTCTCTGCTCACCTGTCCTGTCGCCTGTGCAAGGCACTTAGCACCTCCAGCCTTCTTTCTTCCTTCACATGCTGTAGGCTTGTGCATCTGTGCACACGCGCGCACGTGTGTATGTATATGTATAGGTTGTGACTAGCAGGTAGCAGATACCCCATATGCCGTGTCTATTACTTTCCTTGCTGACTGTCATTTTAAGTGGCTCTTTTCTTCGTGATGTCCAACAGCTTTCTGCCTGTGCCTTCAAGACCAAGTCTCTACCTTGCTGTTCTTGCTCTGACATTTTTGGGGAGGGGTGTCGGACAACAGCGACTCTGGACAACCAGAACTGGCTGGCTTGGGGGTCCCACAGTCCCCCAAGGCGGGTGGGGAGAGGGATGGAGCCCTGAACCATGTCTGACTGGTCTGGTGGGCCTGAGATTTCCCCCTGGTGCAGTGTTCTGTATGATTTCACGGGTGGGTGGGAGGACTTTGGGGGTCTGTGAATGGCTGGTGTGTATGTCCTTTCCCATCAGGGTGGAGGGGGCTCTTGGTGGAAGATGGGACAATGGAGGAAGCAGGAGGTTATTTGGCTTTCCATGAGAACTAGGGATCTAGGATCAGAACAATGGGCGGGGGGGGGGGGGGCCCTTGGAACATGACCCCATGACACTAGGGTTGGTACTGGGATTCGAAAATTGCCTCCCCCTTGAAGTAGAGAAGTGTGGTCCCAGGGCAGGGAGGCCGGGGCCCTGCTGCAGGGGCCTCCGGGCACTTGCGGAATATTGGGGATGTGCCCCATTGGGTCTATTTGGAGGCAGGGCGGTATCCTAGCCTGGCTAGATGGCGTCTCCGCTTCTCCATGTTGGAGCACACCAGGCTGTGTAACGGGGGCCGCGGACTCGGGGACCAAGTGTCATGCGCCAAGCTCCGCGGTCCATCCAGGCGGAGCCGTGCGTCAGCGTATCAGCTGAGCAGTCTCCCACGCTATAAGCGGTGCATTGCACACTGTGCCGCCTGCGCCCGCGCCCAGCCGCGTGCCGGCAGCGACCCCATGCGGCAAGTCCCTCGCAGGTGCGCCAGCCAATCCGTTCGCGGAGTGTGGCTCCGCAGTCCAATCCTGCGCTCCCGTCTTCGGGCCAGCGAGCAGTCTCCCACGCTGTGCATTGTGCACTGCGCCGCCAGTGCCGCGGCTGCGTGCGCGCAGCGACCCCGTGTGAGCGGCAAGTCCCGGAAGCGCAGCAGTGGCCGGCACTGACGCGGGTGCAGCTGCCGACGTGTCCGCGGTGTGTCCGCTTCTGCGCAACGGCCAGCGGCCCAGCTGAGCGGTCTCCCGCACCGCGCCACCTGTGCCCGCGCCCAGCTGCGTGCGGCAAGTTCGTGCAGCAAGGGCTAGGTACCCTTGCAGATGCATCCGCCTACCTGTCCGCGGTGGGAGTCTGTTGTCCGCTTTTCCATATCGGCCGGCAGACCAGCTGAGCTGTCTCCCACGCTGCCCACTGTGTACTACACTGCCCGTGCCTGCGCTCGGCCGCGTGCGCATGCGCCCAGCAACCGCGTGCGCGCGCGGCAAGTCCTGGGAGCGCAGCAGGTGCTGGCGCCGATGCGGGTGCAGCTGCCGACCCGTCCGCTGTGTGGCTCTGTTGACCGCTTCTACGCGCCGGCGGTGGACCAGCTGAGCAGTCTCCTACCACGCGCACTGCGCCACCTGTGCATGCGCCAGGCTGGGTGCGCGCAGCAGCCCCGCGTGCGCGGCAAGTCTTGCGCGGCAGGACTTGCGGGGCACCCTCGCAAGGGCATCGGCTGACCTGTTCGCGGCATTCCTCTGTTGCCCGTTTCTGCCCGCTAGCCCGCAGATCAGCTAAAAGGTCTCCTATGCGGCGCGCTGTGCACTGCGCTGCCTGTGCCCGCGCCCGGCCGCGTGCGCGCAGCGGCCGCATGCGCGCAGCGACTCCCTGCGTGCGGCAAGCTCCGCGCAGCAGGTGCCAGGCACCGACGGGAGTGCAGCGGCCGACCCATCCGCGGTGTGGCTCTGTTGTCCAATACTGCACGCGGGTTGGCGGACTGGCTGAGTGGTTTCCCACGCTGCGCACGGTACACTGCGCCGCTTGTGCCCGCGCCCGGCTACGTGCGCGCAGCGACCCCGTGCGGCAAGTCCGGCGCAGCGGGTGCATTGGCCGACCCGTCCTCGGTGTGGCTCTGTTGTCTGCTTCTGCACATCGGCCTGAGGACCAGCCCAGCAGTCAGCCACGCTGTCCCCGCCGCCTGCCGCCTGTGTGGTCCAACGGCTCCGAGTGCCGCTCCCAGCCCGGCCTTGGCCGCCCGCGGAGTCCAGGGTCCCGTAGCTTCTGTGGATGGTAGCTGTCGCACGTGTTGTGTAACCCTTTCTAATCTTAATTGTTTAATATGGAACAAGTAATGACTGCACCCAGATAAACCCGCCGCTATCTCTTAGCCAAGTGGCAGGCAGTGGTGTGGGAGTAGCTGGAGAAATGGACCCTTCTGTCTGCCAAAGACAAATACCAAGGCCTGCCTGGACTTCTTTTAAACCTTGATTACGTATATGGTCTGGTAGAAAAGCCTGGGGTACACACATCTTGTCACATTGCCTCTTTCTCCAAAAATCTGCCTTTGCCATCGCCATCAAGGAACCGTATCAAGGACTGAGGCGAAGAGAGAAGATGCGGGGAGAGCTCCCATTTCTGATGGCGTTGGACTCACTGCTCCAAACGGGGGTGGGGCTTTCTCACCCTGGCTCTTCAGAAAAAACAGTCAGATCACCTGTCTTAGATGTTGATTGTCCCTTTGATCAACTGCCATCTGTCCGTTGATGGCAGGATCCCCTGCCAGGGAGTGAATGGAGGTCTGTGAAGCACTTACCTGCACACAGGTAGTGGTTGTGCGGGGAAGCTGCTGTCTGCACTGCCCAATGGCTTCACTCCTCTCCTGGTGAGGGCCGAGGGGGCCCGGGCCCCTCTTCTCTGTAAGTATGAGGGCTGTGACAACCGTGGGGATTTTCACGGGTGACGCCCCACAGTGCTGGGCCTCAGAGGCCAGTCACAAGTGGTGGCGGGAGCAGGCACTGCCTTTGTTTCATGCATGTCTGTGCCCTTTGCTTTCTGCAGGGTGTGCTGGGTTGTCCGTGTGCGCGGTGGGGGCCGGTGGCCCATGCGCTGTGGGTTGGGTGGCCATGGGGATGGAGGTGGGCAGGGGAGAGGGGACTTCTGGGGTTTTCCTCTGCTCTGGGGCTCCCTTGCATAAAGGTAGGGGGCAGTCCACCAGAGGCAGGAGCAGGTTTCATTGAATGGGGTGCACTGAGGGTGGGTGCCAGTTGCTTTTCTTGTCCCTGTACTAGTGAGGCAGGGATGCAGGTACCTTCTTGTAGGCAGAGGATGCTGCACACCGACTCTTGAAGAACACAGCAGGTAGAACTGATGGGACTTTCGCTGCTGGCCCACGGGGGTAGAGGAATGTCAGAATGGCGGGGTGGAAGGGAGAATGACGTGGAGCATCTTCTAAGGCCTCCCATCCCTCGTTACCGCCCAGAGCTGGGTTTCTGGATTCCCAGAGAACACTGAATCTTTTGAATCTTGGAATTTGGCCACATTTCAAAATCCATCGACGCTCAGCTCTCGAGGTTCCACAGAAGCCGGGCTGCCTCTCGGGGAGTGTGCTGCGATTCTGTGAGGATGTCTCAGGCCGTGCATGCAGGCCAGGTGCACACCCCTGGACGGGCAGGTTGCACCCTGATAACACCCAGGGGGAGGAAGGCGCAGGCAAGACCAGGCGTAGTCAAGGTGTGAACCCTGACCCACCTGCTGCGATCCCCTGCCTCTCCGTCATATCTCAGGCCCTGCTGTCACCTCGGAAGCTCACGTTCGGGGGGTGGGCCCTGGAATCCCATGTCTTTGTGAAGCACCCCAGAGACTCCTATGGGCCCAGAGCTTGAGAAGTGTGGCTTTGCTCTGTCATCACCCCAGCTCAGGGCCTCTGTGCTGGGCCTGGCAGCCATGGGGCTCCTGGCACTAGGGCCAGAACGGTGGCATCTCCCACCTGCTAGAGCTGTTGCCCAACTGGGAGGCTGAGGACAGCGCAAGGGTGGCCTGAGGGTGGCCTGAGCCCTGGGGCCCTGAGGGTACGGTCTGTCTTCTTCATCAGACTTTAAAGAGAAGTTGGCTCCATCCCGGGGCTCACCCAGTGCCACCCAGGGCGGGACACCGACAGGCACGCCTGGCACTTGGCATGGTCACACATCACATCCAAAACTGGTGTGAGAGGCCGGGTTCAGCCATGTTTCGTAGGTGAGCTCCAGATGCCTGCCCTGGCTCAAGCCGTAAATGTGTACATGGTACTTTTCAGTCCTTGACCATGATCTCTCTCCATTCTGGGGCTGCCCGGGAGCCAGCTTCTGATCCTGGTCAGAGGAGCACTGAAGGCTTGCTTGACCCCTTGCCTTTGCCACCTGGCCTACGAGTTTTGAGGAGGACCTTGGGTAGCTTTTGACAAGGGCCTGTTCAGCCATTCACTCAACTGATGTTTGAGGAAGTACCTTATCTGCTGTCTGTCCCCCCCCCGCGCCCCTCCCCACTTAGATTGAGAATAGTGACATTTGTGGAGGAAGGGACACTGAGCAGACGGATGGCGTGGGTGAACAATTAAGAAGTGATATAAATGTAACTTTCACTTATTTTCCTGGAGGGCGCTGGCAAATTTCAGTACTGACACCAGTTAACTGTTAACAGGACTGAAGCTTCCATACCGACGCGTCACCTCCTGGAGGTCTCGGGAAAATCCAGTGGGTCCAGGGTGCGCCGGAGCCTCTGCATTTTTGGGTCCCTCCCAGGGCTGCTCCTGCTGCCGGTCAGAGGGCCCCGCTTCCTGTCCGGAGCTCTTCACACATTTCCTCCCCTTCTATCCTCAGTTTCCTTTTCTCTAAAAGTCCCTGAAAAAGACACTTTCCTGTGCAGGCTCTCTTACTACTAATGCTATTACTTAATCTAGGAACTCTTCCAAGCATTTTCCAGCGAATGGCCCTGCATTGCTGCGAGTGGCATTCTTAAATGTGTCCAGACTTCACCGCGTTTATAAACATGGGCCGTGTCCTGCTTGGACGTTTACTTGGGTTCCAGTGGGTTTTGTTTGGTGGTTTCTCTTTTGTTTACGATAGGAGAACACTTAGGTCTGAAAGCTTCTGACTCTTGGAAGATCTGGGATGGATCCCGCCTTTATTTTAGGGAGGTGGGGGGTGTCCCCGCTGAGCCCACGTCTCTGGAGGCCCTGCTGAGTAGCTTCACCTCTCAGCATCCCTGGCGAGAGCCCCACGCAAGCACATGCGAGGGCCCCAGCGGTGGAGAGACACGTGGCCGCTGTACCCAGGAGGCTGCCAGCATGGACCCTGCCCGCGTTGCTAGTGTGAGCTTTGGGTTGGGGAGGCTGGGGGTGGGGGGGACACTCTACCGCCAGAATCCTTCCTTGGGTCGTGGGTAACGGACTGTTGGGGATTTTGTAGCCTTGCCTCGCCTGGTTGCTCAGCACATGTGTTGAGGGACCCCACAGGGCTTGAACATCCTTTCTGAAGCATCTCCTGGGTGTGGGGTGATGGTAGACGCTGCCACGCTTCCCGAAGCTTAGTAGGTGCCACAGAGCTACGGTCCATGGCCAAGCGTGCTTGGAAATGTCAGGGTAGATAAAGTTCATTTCTTCTCTTAAGTTTTTTTTAATCGATTAATTTTTAGAGAGAAAGAGAAGGTAGGGAGCGAGTGAGAAAGAGACATTGATTTGTTGTTGCGCTTATCGATGTACTCACTGGTTGACTCTTATGTGTGTGCCCTGATGTGGGATTGAACCCACAACCTTGGCGTGTGGGGACGATGCTTTAACCAACTGCTCTCCCCAGCCAGGGCTGATAAAGTTCATTTCTTATGCAGAACTTTCAGAAAATTGAGTAGGACCCTCCACGAGAAAGACAGATGGTGGTAGTCCCAGATTTAGGGACATGGCACCTCTTTTTGTGTTGATTATGGATGTCATGAGGCTAGTCCTCATCAAGTCCTCTCTTTTTCCTCCAAAGCAGCTTTATTGAGGTATAATTCACAAATCATACAATTTTCCCAATGACAGCGAACAGACCAATTGCAGTTACTATGTTACAGATATGTGCAGTTGGTACATGTATGTAGGTAGGTAGATAAATATACCGTGTCCAGTTAACATAGTCACAGAGGCAGCCACCACCCCTGCAGAATGACTCATGACGCCAGGAAGGAGCCCCCTCTCCCGTCGTTAGCACTCTGTCTCCATCCCCCACCCCACCCTAACCACCGCTCCTCCACGGGCTGTCTCTGCCGGTGTCCCTGTCGGGGGCGTTTCCGTGGTGAGGATCGTATGAGCTGTGGTTTTTTGTGCCTGGCTTCTTTCACTTAGTGTGACGTGCACAAGGCTTCCCCATGCGTGGCCCATGTCGGCGTGTCCTCCGTTTTCGTGGCCGAACCATGTTCGTCTTCCCTTGTGGACACGCACCGCCTTTCGTTTTTCCGTTCAGCTGCCTCTGAATGTCTGGGTTTTGCACACTCCCCTGCTATCATGAAGAATGCTTCCGTGAGCATCGGTGTGTAAGTCTCTGTCTGAGTCCCCACTTTCCGTGTTTGGGGGCATATACCGAGAAGTAGAACTGTGGGTCACGGGGTAAGTCTGTCCCGAGCATTTTGAGGGACTGCCTCGCTGTTTCCTGCAGAGGCTGCGCCATTTTCCATGCTCGTCAGCGATGCACAGGGATTCCAGTTTCTTTACTTCCTTGGGATTTTCTGAGGATTTAAAATCATAGCTTCCCTAATAGGTGTGAAGTAGTGTCTCGTTGCAGTTTTGACTTGCATTTTGTTGTTGAGTTGTGGGAGTTTTTAAAATATATTCTGGATATTAATCCCAGATAGCATGATCTGCAACTGTTTTGCCCCTTACTGTGGGTTATCTTTTCACTCTCTTGTTCTATGATAAACAAACATTTTTAAAAATTTTGATGAAGTTTAATTTATCTATTTTATTCTTTTGTTTCCTTTCCTTTGGTGTCATATCCAAGAAATCATTGCCCAATGCAATGCCATGAAGATTTCCCTATTTTCTTCTAGGAGTTTTGTGGCTTCTGCTCTTGCATTGAGATCTTGGATCCATTTTGAGTTAATTTTTGTTTATGGTGTAAATTAAGGGTTCATTTCTCTCTTTTGCGTGTGGATATTCAGTTTTCCCAGAATCGTTTGTTGAAAGCTAGCCCCCCATTGACTGGTCCTGGTGCCCTTGTGACCCCACCAGGTATGCGAGGGTTTGATCCTGGGCTCCCTGTTCTGTCCCGTTGATCTGGGCGTCTGCCCTGACACCAGTATCACACTCTTGATTTCTGGAGCTTTGTGGTAAGTTTTGAAACCAGGAAGTGTGAGTCCTCCAGCTTTGAGTTTCTTTTTCAGTGTTGTTTTGGCAGTTCAGGGTCCCTTGGGGATCCATATGAATTTTAGATAGCTTTTTAGATTTCTGCCAAAAAAACATTGGTGGGATTTTGTCAGGGACTGCATCGCAACTGTAGATTGTTTTGACTTAACCATATGAAGTCTTCCAGTCCGTGAACACGAAATGTCTTTTCCTAATTGGGTCTTCTTTCTGTTCCCGTAGATGAGTTTGCAGTCTTCACCGTACACGTCTTTCACCTCTCGGTCACACTTATTTCTGTTTTATTGTTCCTGATGCTATTGCCAATAGAATTTTTTTTTTTAACTTTATTTTCAGACTGTTCATTGTTAGGGTATAGAAACGCAACTGATCTTTGCAGGTTGACTTTGTATTCTATAACTTTGATGAATGCATTTATTACCGCTGATAGCTGTATGTGTCTAGAGCCTTTAGAATTCTCTGTGTATCAAGACTGTGTTATCTGGGAACAGAGATAATTGTTGTTCTACCTTTCCAATTTACATACCTTTTTTTTTCATGCCTGATTGCTATGGCTACAGCCTCCCTAACTGTGCTGCATAGAAGTGGTGAAAGCAGGCGTCCTTGACTTGTTTCTGACCTGAGGGGAAAGGCTCAGCCTTGACGTGTGTTGTTATCTGGGGGTTTCCGTATGGGGAACAGTTTGTCCTGGTTAGGAGTTTTCTTCAGTTATGGTCTGAACATCTCCCCCTGCCCCCCAGATTGCCTGTGTTGGAATCCTAGAAGAGGGGCCTTTTGGAGGGTGTCCAGGTTGTGAGGGTTCAGCCACCCCGAATGGGATGTGTGCCCTTGTGAAGGACGCCTCACAGAGCTCTCTGGCTCCTGCCGTGGGAGGACACAGTGCGAAGTCTGTGGCCTGGACAAGACCTGTCACCGGACCAGGTGGCTGCCCCGCTCTCGTACTCCAGCCCCCAGAACTGTGAGCAGGAAGTGTCTGTGGTGTATCAGCCACCCAGGCTGTGTGTTGCCATAGCAGCGAAAGGGGACCAAGACCCTGTCTGGGTTTTGTGTGAGTGCTTGTATCATGAAAGGGTATTGAATTTTGTCAAATGCGTTTTCTCAATCAGTTGAGGTTTTTCCTCTTCGTTCTGTTAATGTGTGTATTGCACTGGTGGCTGTGTCTGTTGAACCATCCTTGCATTCCACGAATACCTCCCGCTTGCTCAGCTGTGCAGTCCTTCAACACCTGCTGGAGTAGTTCGCCAGTGTCTCGCTGAGGAATTTTTGCAACAGTATCATCAAGGATGTTGGTCTATAGCTTTCTTTCCTTGTGGTATCTTTGGCTTTAGTATCAGGGTAATGCCTGCTTCATAGATTGAGTTATAAACTGTTCCTTCTTTTGGAAGAGTTTGGGAGGGATTGATTGGAATATTTCTTCAAATGTTTGGCAGAATTCTTCAGTGAAGCCCCCTAGTTCAGGGCTTTTCTTTATCAGGAGGCTTTCGATTATTAAATTAATTTCTTACTAGTTACAGATCAATTCAGATTTCTTGTTTCTTTGTGATTTCTTGCTGTTAGACAGTGTGTTTGTAGGCATTTTTCAATTTCATTTAGGTCATCCAAGTGTTGGCATACAGTTGTTCATAATATTCTCTTATAATTATTTTTATTTCTGTAAATTCAGTGGTAGTGTCCTTACTTTCACTTCTAATTTTAGTAATTTAACTAATTTAGTAATTCTAGTTTGTTCTTTTTGTGGCCCTGTACAGTGTAAATTTAGGTTATTTGAAGTCATTTTTTAAAGGAAACATTTACAGCTGTAAAATTGTTTCCTAGCACCACTTTTTAAAGCATTCCATAAGTTTTGATTTTTTTAAAAATTTCTCTCAAGATATTTTACAATTACACTTGTGAATTTTTTTTCTTTGACCCGTTGGTTTTTTTTTTTTTTTGACCCACTGGTTTTTAAAGAGTCTATTAATTTCTACATAGTTTTGAATTTTCCTGTTTTACTTTTGTTGTGGATTTTTAGTTTTAGTCTATTGTGGTTGGAAAGATACTTTTTATGACTTCAATATTGTTAAATTTGTTAAGCCTTCTTTTGTGGCCTGCATATGGTTTATCCTTGAGGATCTTTCATATGCATTTGGAAAAAATGTGTATTTTGCCGTGATTGAGTGGAGTGTTCTAATATGTCTGCGACAGCTGCACGGTTTCTAGTGTCGTTCCAGCCTGGGCTTCCCTCCTGCTTGTGAGGCTGTTTTCTCTCTCCGTTTCTGAAAGTGGAGTTTTAAAGTCTCCAGCTGTTTCTGGAGAACTGCCCATTTCTCCCTTCGATTCTGCCAGTATTTGCCTCATATCTTATGGGGCCCTGGTTTTTGGCGCATGTATGTTTATAATTGTTATGTATTTTGCACAAGTTAACCCTTTCTCAGTACACGATGTCCTTCTTTGTCACAGTGTACACTTAGAGTATGTGGTGGCTGATGTTGGTACAGCCACCTAACTCTTTCTGTTACTGGTGGCATGAAATGTCGCTTACTTTTAATTTTGTTGTGTCTTTCCATCCAAAGGGTGTCAAGTCTTAGAAACAGCATTTGGTTGGACCGTGTGGTTTTCTTCTCCCTTCTTCCAATCTCTGCCTTTTGATTGGAGGGTTTAATCATTTACAGTTAGTTACTGCTCAGTCAGTGCCTCTGCCATTTTGCGGGAGGTGTGTGTGGGTGGGTGTGTGTGTGTGATTTGCCTCTTAGAGCTTCTCTGGCCCTTCCTCTGCCTAGAATTCTCCTCTTACAATTATCCTTCTGCGTTCAGGGAGACCGCTCAGAGGTGAACATTTGCAGACTTAATTATATTCAGAAAAACCTGTTACAAAACCCAGACCCTTGAACTGGGTGTTCAGGGGGCTCCTGCTCTCACAGCCCAGCCACTGCGCTGGTGGGATGGTGGGGAGGGGTCTGCGTTTCCCACGTGACTCCAGAGCCTGCTGGGACACGACAGCTTGCTGCCATTTGAGAAGAAGGAGAGCAAGAATTTGACCCGGTGGTGGTGAATTCCTCACTGTCCCCAGGGCTGGGTTTCCAGGGCTGCATTGGGTCCTCAGGACAACCCTACAAGGGAGGGAGATGAGGAAATGGGATCTCCCAGCCGTCGGATTCCTTGTTTGGGGCTGCGAGGGCATGGGTGGAAGAGTCAGAACTGCACTCTCAGGTCTCTGGACCCCAAGGCACGGGCTCTTTGTGCCCTTGGGTGCCAGCGCAGGCAGGAGAAGGCACAAGGGAGAGGTTCTGTGTTTCCACCAAAAGCCCATCGGCTGGAACGAAGGGGGTGTGGGGGCACGTGTGTGAAGAAAAGACCTCATTCAGGGTTGTTGCTTCTTTGCTCTCAGGGCTTACAGATACTACACACAATTGTGAGTAAATTCATTCCCCAGCCGCCCCTCCACCCCAGGAGGAACTTAGTGCCTTTTCCCTGGAGTTTTTCAGGAATGGTTCCGTGTCCGGATGGTCCCGGGACACATGGTCTGGAAGCTGCGACGCTGGGAAACATGGGTAATTTCACTTTGTCCTGTGCTGCATGGTGACATCATCCACCTTGGTTTCCAGACACGGGGGCCACCGCCTCGCTTGGAGAGTTGCAGCAGAAGCCTCGGGTTTTGAGTAGGTTTTGGAGGCAGGGGACAGATGTGGCATCATGGCCTACGCAGTTTCACCCCCGTCTTCATTTCTTAAGGTGTCTGAGATCGTTGGGGGTGCTTACGGCGTGAAGGGGGTCACCAAATTCATCTGTGGTCCCGTCCCCCTCAGCGAGGCTGTTGCTGCTGTACCAGGTTTTCGGGCCCCAGGTGCCCTTTGAGTTTATTTGACTTTTTTCGCAGCTTGTCAGGGTGGATTTGCGCTTTCTGAAGGTGAGAACCGCAGTTCAGTACACTGCTCTCCTCCCCCCTCCCCTGCCGGGGCTGAGTCTGGGATGGAAGGAGTAGGTATTACCAAGGTCCTTGCCCCAGTTAGGAGAGTAAATCTCACGTTCTCAGGTCAGAAATAGATCCTCTTTCCCCGTTAAGCGTGTGCTTGGGCCTGGGCGTGGTAATCCCGCGGCAGCGAGCTGGGGAGACAGCCACTCTCTGTCCCCCACAGCACGTTCCGCACTGGCTGTGGGCTCTGGCCGG
>PVJI01026705.1:0-18683 GCA_004026765.1 Micronycteris hirsuta | reverse complement strand
CCTACAAAGGAATTCCCATAAGACTGTCAGCGGATTTCTCAAAGGAGACCTTCCAAGCAAGAAGGGGCTGGAGAGAAATATTTCAAATCATGAAAAGCAAGGACCTACAACCAAGAATAATCTATCCAGCAAAACTGTCATTTAGAATGGAAGGGCAGGTAAAGTGCTTCTCAGATAAGGTCAAGTTCAAGGAGTACATTATCATGCAGCCTCTACTATATGAAATGTTAAGGGGTTTTATATAAGGACTCATGAGAGAAGGCACCGAGGCCAGATCAGCTACCGGGGAACTCAGATCAGCCACAGCCAAGACGCTTATGAGGTAAGCAAGCAAAATACAACCAGAGAAACAAATTATAACCAGAGACATTGAAATTTAGAACATTCTGGCAGTAAGCAGAGGGGAGGGGGAAGGGGATAATGGGGACAAGGGTATTCAGGAACTGCTATAAAGGACACATGGTCAAAACCAAGGGGGAGGGTGGAAGCAAGGGAGGGAGGTGGGTTTGCCTGGGGTTGGGGGTGGGGGCAAATGCAGACAACTGTAAGTGAACAACAATAAAATAATTTTAAAAAATAATAAAAAAAATAAAAGACAACGGAAAGGAAAAGAAAGAGTTGAAGACACAGAAAAGAAACTGTGCTAAGTGTACCCGTGCAGTGTGGAACAATTAAGGAAGCACAAATTCCAAACACTGGGGTGCTGTCACTGCTGTCAGTAAATGTTAGCAAATGCAAATTGGGTCAATACAATTTGAAAGAATGAACTAGATAAATGTGCTTCTAACAATGCCTGAGAACCATTTATCAAATTAAAGCAACTTGTCAATATTCATAAAGCTGTATGTGAGGAAGATGTCCATTCCTCAGGGCCAGCACGCATCCTCCACTGCCATGGACGCACTCCTGCCTTTAGGAGCCCATTCCCAAATCCCAGACATGGAAAAGCCGAGGGGAGAATGGTGTTTATGCCCTGAGTGACTGAGCACTAGTCATTATTTAATCTAGTGTTATGTAATCTACTTTCTCCCGGTTAAAAACTGTCATTTGTGAATCTACTCTTGATTCCAATCATGTAAATATGGATCGAAAGAAAAAAATAGATTATCCAATAGTGTACTATAAAAGTTGCACTCAAAACAGAGTTGTGGAAGAAGAAATAAACAAACAAACAAGAAAAGAATAATAGCACAGCATCTCAGAAACCCAAGTTTTATGGCCATACGTTCTCAATTACTATACTGCCCTTAAGCAAGGAAGTTTATACACAAATTGATTATGCTTTGGGGGACTGGAATGCAAATTGATTCTTATTACCTCAGAATATAGAGAAACACTGATGACTTAGGCAACAGCTGCAACTCATGTGTGATTTTCAAATGAGCTAAATACAGAGAGTTGTGAAAAATAAATTATGAGCACATGTAAATAGAGATGATTCAGCTCACCAGGTTTTTTAGATGTTGCTTCATTTTTCCAAAATGTTTTCTTTAATTGTATCTCATTTATTTAATGAATTATTTCTGATTTTCTGAGTTGCTTTCCATTACATTGGTTCATATTATATAATTTCATAAAACTTCCAGTCAAGATGGTAAACAAGGTAAACACAGCTCGCCTCCTCACACAACCACATCAAAATTACAACTAAACTGTAGAACAACCATCACCCAGAACCATCACATATCGAGTTGAATGGAAGTCTGACACCTACAAAATTAAAGAAACCACATCCATCCAGGCTGGTAGAAGGGGCAGAGACATGGAACAGGCTAGTCCCACATCCACAGGTGGTAGTTAAAAATTCGGGAGCAAGGTGTCCCAGCCCCACACCAGGCCCCTCAGCCAGGGAGGGTTCTGGTGCCAGGTAGATAAGTCCCCATAACTTCTGGCTGTAAAAACCAGCAGAGACTGAGTCAGTGGAAGAAACTTCTGGAGTTCAAAGCAGTTTCCCTTAAAGAACCCACACATGAACTTACTCAGACTTACTCTGTCTGAGCTCCAGCACTGGGGTAGCAGCTTGTAAAGTACCAGTGGCATAAAGGGAGGAACTGAAGTGCCTGGCATCAAGGTGGGAGCTGGAGGATAGTGTTCTCCCAAACAGAAAGCTGGACAGAGGCCATTGTCCCTTTTCAGGACCCTACCCCAACACAGCCACAGAGCCAGTAGGCATGTGCCATATCAGAGAGTCAATCAACCTGGCTGACACTATTTTCCCTGACACTATTTTCCCTGCCCTGGAGATGCCCTGAGACTCCATGCCACCCAACTTACTTGGCCACCCAAGCTATTAACAGTGGCTTTTCCATATTAATGGCTGGTCTTGGCTCATGCTTCACAACTTCCTAAAAACTCTCAAAAAAGCAACAGCCAGCCTCAGTGAGCCCCTGTCTCCCATACCTCTTGCTAAGTGGCCCCAGGCCTGGCACTAGCAGCAGCCAACCTAGGTTCGCAGCTTAGCTTCACCTGAAAAACTCCAAGCCCATCCAAAGGAACAGCCATATCAGTTTGCTTTATAGTTCATTCAGGGTGGTCCTAGACAGAACACAGGTGGGAGCTGACCTTGGTCTGCACCACCCAAGAAATTCCAGAGCCTGTGCACCCAATGGGTAGCTACAGACCACATTGGAGCACCACTATTCTTCTCCTGCAAGCTGATCCTCCACAGAGGTTGGAGGTTGGAGGTCAGTGGACACAGCCAGTCCTTGCAGCTAACTGGCCCAAGTAAATCCCTCCCATTGATCTGCCAACAGCAATCAAGGCTCAACTACAGGTAGAGGGTGTACTCAGCCCACACGGAGGGCACAACTCTAGTACCCATCTTGGGTGATAGGAAAAGCTGTGCCACTGTACCCTATAGGACATCTACTACATTAGGCCATGCTACCAAGACATGGAGTCAAAGCAGCTCTACCTAATACATAGAAACAAACACAGGGAGGCTGCCAAAAAGAGCAGACAAAGAAACATGGCCCAAATAAAAGAACTGATTAAAACTTCAAAAAAAGAACTAAACAAAATGGAGATAAGCAATCTATCAGGTGCAGAGTTCAAAACACTGGTTATAAGGATGCTCAAGGAACTTAGTGAGGACCTCAACAGAGTAAAAAAACATCTAATCAGAAACAAAGCATACACAGATTGAAATAACAATTTACAGGGAAACAACAGTAGAGTGGATGAAGCCAAAAATCAAATTAATGATTTGGAACATAAGGAAGCAAAAAAAAAAAAAAAAAAAATCAACCAATCAGAACAAGAAGAAAAAAGAATCCAGAAAATAAATGAGGATAGTATAAGCAGCCTCTGGGTCAACTTCAAACATCTCAACATTCACATCATAAGGGTGCCAGAAGGAGACAAGAAAGAGCAAGAAATTAGAAAGCTATTTGAAAAAATAATGAAAGAAAAGTTCCCTAATTTGGTAAAGGAGATAGACAGCAAGTCCAGGAAGCACAGAGCATCCCAAACAAGATGGATGCAAAGAGGCCCACTCCAAGACACATCATAATTAAAATGCCAAAGTTAAAGAGTAAATCTTAAAACCAGCAAGAGAAAAGAGCTTACCTACAGAGGAGTTCTATAAGACTGTCAGCTGATTTCCCAAAAGAACCTTTGCAGTATAGAAGGGATTGGAAAGACATATTCAAAGTCATGCAAAGTAGGGACCTACAACCAAGATTGCTCTACCCAGCAAAGCAATCATTTAGAATCGAAGGGCAGTTCAAGAGCTTCCCAGACAAGAAAAAACTGAGTTCATCATCAAACCATTATTATACGAAATTCTAAAGGGACTTATTTAAGAAAAATAAGATCAAAACTATGAACAATAAAATGGCAAAAATACATATCTATCAACAATTGAATCTAAAAAAAAAAAAAAAACTAAGGAAACAAGAACAGAGACAGAATCATGGATACAGAGAACATTTTGATGGTTGCCAGATGGGAGAGGGGCATGAGGGAATGGGTGAAAAGGTGAGGGCATTAAGAAGTACAAATAGGCCCTGGATGGTGTAGCTCAGTGGATTGAGTGCAGGCTGGGAACCAAAGGGTCCTGGTTCGATTCCCAGTCAGGGCACATGCAGGCCAGGTCCCCGTGAGGGCCATGTGAGAGGCAACCATACATTGCTGTTTCTCTCCCTCTCTGTCTCCCTCCCTTCCCCTCTCTCTAAAAATAAATAAAAATAAAATCTTTAAAAAGAAGTACAAATAGGCAGTTACAGAATAGCCATGGAGATCTAAGTACAGTATAGGAAATGAAGTAGCCAATAACTTATATGCATGACCCATGGACATGAACAGTGGTGTGGAATTGCCTGAGGGAGTTGATGGTGCTGAATGGAGGGGAACAAAGGGGGAAAAGTTGAGACACCTTTAATAGCATAATTAATAAAATATAATTTAAAAGGAAAAAAATAATTTCATAATGAACATGAGAAAATGTTTTAACAACTACATTAATTAAAGCCAAGTTCTTGTTAAGATAATATGTCATCCACTTTATTAGACATGAACCTGTTATTTTTTGTAACTGTTTTAGGCCAACCAATTTTCTTCTCAACCCACATTCAAGTTCATTCATAGAAAAATGACAATCCATACAGAGCTACTTGGAAAGGCAACTTTAGAGTGATGTCTGTGGAGTAAATATATATAGATTCTCCTACAAACAGGTTCTTGACCAAAATAACACATAAAGGTCAAACTATTCAGTTCATTACTAATTATTCCTTTAGATTATTGCCAACCTGGTGTACTTTCTGGTCTAGATTAGAGATTTTGCTTTCACAATCAATTTATTAGTTTCACCAAAGTGAGAACTGATTATGAGCGATGCGCTATGCTAGATCCTGGTGCTGCCAAGAGAAATAAGACAACCCTTGCCATCATCAGCTTATAGCCTAGGCAAGGAACATAGGAAGGTAAAGAAGGAAATAAGGTACGCTTGCAACAACAGACATCTAAATACAGAGAGGAGGCAGAAAGGAGAATGCCTGGATGAAGATACACACACACACACACACACACACACACACACACACACACATCCAAATGGCTTTGGGAAGGAGTTTATTCTTGAGCTGAGTCTTGAAAGACAAGTAGCTATCTCCTACTATGTAAACATATGGGGAGGATGCAGAGGGCATGCCAGAATGAGCTGTATTATTAAAAAATAAAGAAAAATGACAAATCTGGAGAATTTCAAGTAGATTTATTTGCCTTCAGGATGGGATATCAGAAGGATATGCAGCAATGAAAAGCTGGGAATAGTAAATAGAACAAGACTGTGGATGGCTTTGCATGTCACACTAAAAGTTTGGAATGTTGAAGTGTTTTTGAAAAGGGGAATAAAACATCACATTACTTCTTTTTTACACACACACACACCCTCTCTACTGGCAGTGGAGAATTTGAATTGAGGCGATACAAGGCTGCACATCAGGAGATCAGCAATACATTAAATAATCTGTGTGAGAAAGTAAAAGCCTTGAAATAAAGCCCTACATGTAGGGAATAGGAAGGAGAAACAGACAAGAGAAAGTTAAAGAACAGACACTTAGAATAAAACCTGAGTTTAGAGCTTAGCAGTTTGGGTGGAGGCTTATGACATTCACAGAAACAGGGAAAAATAAAACAGAAATATCAGAGTGTGGAGGAAAATTTCTTCAGCTTTTGGCTTCTTGAATTTGGGTTCCTGTGGAATATCCAGAGAGCTGCCCATAGACAATTAGAAATATGGAAGTAATGCCTACTTTTCCTGCATTTGGACTCATTAAATTATTTTTGTGATGGTTCTATATCTCTGGGAAGCAGAAATAGATATCTGTTAAGATGCACTCTCAAGTTCACACTTAAACAACAAAAAGTCAAATATAAATGGTCTGAGAGAGAGAGCAATAATGATCTCTAGAAGGCATTTATCTTGTTCACCAGAAAAAAAAAGAGAGGCTCTGGAGAAAGCTACATTTTAGAGTCAGATTGGGGTCACATTGAGTCAGATCCCAGCTCTGAATTTACCAACTAAGCTTAGGCAATTTATCCAGCCTTAATTACCCTATCTGTAAAATGAGACTGAGATCATGCCCTGGCTGGTGTGGCTGAGTGGACTGAGTGCCAGCCCGCGAACCAGAAGATCACTGGTTTGATTCCCAGTCACGGCACATGCCTGGGTTGTGGGGCAGGTCCCCAGTTGAGGGTGTGCAAGAGGCAACTGGTCTATATATCTCTCGCATGTTGATGTTTCTCTCCCACTCTCCCTCCCTTCCCTTCTCTCTAAAAATGAATAGAATCTTTTAAAATAAGGGTAATATCAAATTTAGTTTTGTTGAAATAGATATTTTAGATCATGTACATAACGTACTAAGATAGAGCCTTCCCCTTTCTAAAAATACCATCTAAATTTAATCATTGTTGATTAGTTCACTATTTCAGTCCAGCAGCTTGATTCCGGAGGAAAGCTGCATGCAGGATACATACACACCTTTTGAAACAATGTCTGGAGTGCTCACAACCCTGGAAGGAAATGGTTCAGCTGTGACTATATGAGAGAAAAGAACAGGTAACTGACAGGCAGCTCCATATTCTCACCATTTCTTCTTTTGAGTTTTTCATAAAATTCAATTGCTTTGTTTAAACTAGAAAAAGATGGAAGAATGATTTGTTCCCCAACATCATCCAGAAGCATAATTCACACCATTGCTTTCATCTTTCTCCCTTATGGGAGGGAAAGGCTCATTGCAAAGGCTTCTGTGGTTTTCTTAAATACATTTCTAATTATGGATTTTTATCATTCCTCCTCCCTCACATACAAGGGGGCAACCACTTCAGTCAGGGCTGTACACAGAGCTACTCCAAACATCTCTTCCCCCAAACACTTAAAAAGCACTTGTTGGAGGTGAAGGGGGAAATGAGACTCAGAAGCTCCCCTGAAATAAACCCGTTAGCGAAGGGGCACAGCGTTCCACTGAGCCGGCCCCAAGAGAGCACCGACCTCGGCTCTCTCCTCTAGTTGGAGGCATCATTCTTGGAAAACAAATGCAGAAAACAAAGACTCTTTATTTGCCTTCGATCCTTGGCAATATTTTTATATTTTTAAATGTATTTTTATTGTATTTTTCCATAACCATTTATCCCCTAACACACTCTTCCACGTCCACCCCACTGCGATCACCACACTGTTGTTCATGTCCATGAGTCCTTTCTCTTTTCAGTGCAATTCCAACGAATCTATGATCACAGCATTAATTTACCTAGCCCCTTGAATTTCTTTGTAACAAAATGATTGAAAATAAGTTTGTGAGGAGGAAATATGTGAAACAGATGTTACTTTTAAGAATGTTTTTTAAAAACTAAAAAATGGGGGTAATTTCTACTCTACAAATCCCCACCTTCTGTAATCACGATGCAGTAGTAAGCCATAAATCCAGATTTTGGTCTTTGTGGGTCCTGATTTTACATCACTGTGATCTGGAATTCACTGCCTGACTTCTTAAAACCAGTTCAGACTTCCTAACTCTCACTTGCAGAAACTCTTAAGAAAACACTCCTGAAGTTTAGACCTTCCCTAAATGAAAATCTATTGTCCATATGGGGGGAAAAAAACACACCAGTTTTGAGGACACCAAAAGAAGTTCCAGAGAAAACACACAGACATCAGAAAATGATGTTACCTTTTGATCGTGAACAAGTCATCTGAAAGTGTCCCTTGAGAAATGAGATTGGCTCAGGACTTCATTTTCAAAGAGAATTGATGGAGCATTAAAGCCAAAAGCATCTGGGACCAACTAGGCAACCCAATCAGCTTATCTTTGCATGAACTATGACAGACACCAAATGTAACTCCAAAAAACATCAAAGCTATTGCCCGTGGGTCCTGCCAACAAGGGAAAACACTGCCAGCAAAAAGGAGCATTCCTGGCTTAGCAACTGAGCCTCACACTGCTTTTTACAATGAGCAAAAATAGAAGCACAAAGAAATTGTGGTCAGCAATAGTTTGGAGAGCGTAAAGTAAGAGTATCCAATAAACATGTTTGTTAGTCATATTATAAATCTTCCTTTGCCTAGTTGAGTATTTCTGACCCAACAGACCTGCTTCTCTATTAGTCAGCACATCTTATTCAATTACTCAATTTTTCTCCAACCTGTTTCTTCTACGAGTCAAAGGAAGACAGTGATTAGGAAAAAGGGGCACGCCCTAGATGCTTTAGAGACATCAATTTCTTTATTTTCTTTTCTATCTTCAGAAGAAAACTATGATTGCTTCAAAAGGAGACACCTTGGAACTAAAAGAGTTGAAAAAATCAAAATCAGTAACAGCCACAGTCTCAGAAAGGACCTTAGTTCGTGCTCTGATGATATCCACCAGCCTCTTCTTGCACACTTGTAGAAATGGGGACACCCTGGTTCTAAGGGTGTGCATACCCTCACTGCACGGCCCTCATCGTTAGCTTCTCTCAGATGTCACCCCCTAACTCCCGCTCTAACTCTGCTCTCTGATGAAATGAAGACCAAGGCTGCAGTTTCTTCCACATTATGCCCTTCATTTCAACTATTAGGTGACAAGAACTATGGCTTCCCAATTTTTCTTTTTTTCTAGACAAACCTCCAGTTTGTACAATAATTCTGACATCCTGTTCAACTCCCTTTCCACATTTGAGGATTTAGTGAGGATTCAGGTATAGGACTGCTCAGATAACTGAATATAATAAATATGGTGAAAAAGTTCAGGTGCAGCCTGCTAAAGATGATTGTGTCTGTGGTCAGGTTGATTATGTCGTGAGGTGTTGTTAGGTTAGCTAGTAAGACCTGTACCTTACATCCATTTATGACATACCAATCTGCTGCAAAAGCTTGAAAGCATTTTTTGGGCCTCTCTAGACTCATTATTGGATTTTTTTTCCCATGCCTCTAACACTCAAAAACTCAAAAGCTCACCCTGCACCCCTGGACACACCCTGTGCTCACGCCAAGCTCATATTCACTTCTTTCTTACTCCAATCCAGCCTTAATCTAACCTTACTCTTACCTTGAACCTAAAAGGTTTTTCCAGGATCCTTCAATCCCTTTTAGTAAATCCTACAACATCTTTAAAGGCTAAAGGTTAAGCAAACAATGTCTTTTTATACATGTGTATTGTATATAAATTTCATCATTTATTTGTAACCCAACTAAAATGATCCAATGCACAATCATAAGAAACGGTATCTAGGTGTGAACTCAACAGTCCAGACATAGTAGGATCGGCACAGTGAATAGAGAGAATATTACTGCCCTTGATCAAGATGCAATATTTTACTAGTGTAACCTAAGTTTGCCTTAGCTTTGTAAGTAGTGGTGACACACCTGTACTGGATCTGCAATCAACTTAAGTCTTTTTCACAGTAGCATTCTGCCAGTGAGTGTGTGATAAATGCTATCAAATTATGGCAATAGAAATATTTTAGGGCAGCAGTCTCCAACCTTTTTGGCACCTGGGACCTTTTTCATGGAAGACAATTTTTCCACTGACTGCAGACTGCAGCAGTGGGGCGGGGTTATGGTTTGGGGATGATTCAAATGCATTACATTCAAGTCACCTCCTGCTGTGTGGCCTGGTTCCTAAACAGGCCCAGACCAGTACAGGTCCACAGCCCAGAGGTTGGGGACCCCTGCTTTAGGGTAATGTTACAGACCAGGACTAAATGTACATAAGAATAGAAGGGCGGTTTGACCATATTTATAATTTCAGGGTTAACCAGTCTAATTCAGTCTACTATTTCCTTACACACGTCCACTTAGCCAACGACAATCACTACACTTCTGAGCTTAAGGTTTTGATTACTATTAAAACACATAAACGCATTCGGTTGTCAGGCATAGCTAGGAGAGGAAACTTTGGTAGAGAATAAAAAAGAAGCCTTAAAGAACACTAAATATCTAAAATGAACAGAAGACTACTGAACAGGAAGATAAGAACACTAAGGAAAACACTGTATCCACAGTCTTAATTCCGTTGATGACTGTGGTAAGACCTCTCCCCAACACTCTCTGAGCTTCCCGGGAGGCAGATGATAATTGCCACATTCTTGAAATACAACATACCTCTCCATTAAGGAAAGCTTCCGAATCTAATGATGGGAGAGAAAACATGCCTGTCCCTCACTCTTGTAGTTTCTGGGTGTCACTGGGGCACAAAAAAGAAACTATTTGGATAATATGAACTATCCTCATTAATTTTCAAGAATATTACTTCATTCAGATTTATTTTTACTAGCTTCTGATGTGAAAAAGCCTTACAGATGGAGGAGTAAAGGGGAAGGGGTCTAAGGATTTATATTCAGGAACTAAGTTCTTCACCAAGGTGAGATTAAAATCAGAAGTATGTATTCAGTACTTTAGGGTATGGATTTATACTCCAGATTTATCAAGAAGAAAAAAAAGATCTAATGTTTCAGTTGGATTGACTTTACACAGCAGACACTTTCCAGAAATATCTCTCAATGGCATAGTCCAGCTCTCCTTGAATAGTCTTAGTTTGATTGTCACATTGCAAATCCCTAATAACTATTACGTAGTTATCACTCCATCAATAAAATCCTTTAGATTAATACTTGGTTCCAGGAATTAGATCTTGTCAAAAACAGTAATAAACATAGAAGGGGCATTGTCTCACAGTTGTGAGAAAAATACAGAAAGAAAACTCCTGTTTGTACAGATGCTTTCTTTTTTGTTGAGATATGAAGACATTTATATGCACGACTTCTAGCAGGGGTCATTGTATCTGCAGTGGTAAAAAACAAAATTGAAAGGTCAGCCTTCTCTATTTCCTATTTCTGAAAGCACTGCTCAGACTGCTGTGAAGACTTACTTCCCGATTACTCCCAGACACTCAAACTGAGCGATGTGTCTGTGTCAAGCATGATGTGATGTGACATAATGAGAGATGCTGACCCCATGAGTTGACATGATGCCATGACCGTCACTCAGAGATACACTTAATGATACATGCATGCCTTCTGTATGCCATGATCCAGCCAGCAAAAGAGCAGAGTCAAATGTCTCTGAGCTTTGCAGTCTTTGGGGTAAATAAACAAGGAAGGGGAAGAGAGTAGTATAAGAATAAATTACTCAAAATTTAACACACAGAAAATCACCAACCACCATCCAGAAACAATCATACAAAATAGCAGGAAAGACAAGTGCTAGACCTAAAGCTCTGCAGGGTGGCTAGTGCGAATGACAATAGCATATGACCCCGTAACTCTGTGTCCTGCTATTCTTTACCCAGACGGCACTTGCACAAAGCAAGCTTATATGTAGAAAGAATATCTGTGGAATGCATGAGAGCTATGCCTTGGGATTTCCTAGCCTATGGATTCCTACGGAATTCAAGGCACCCTAAATAATACATTGCTCAAGAGATTTCTTATCAGATCTCTTTGAAGACTGGCTTCAGTTAAGGGCCAAGTCTTGGTTACAATTTACCCTCAGTGCGCTACACAGACATTGACAAAAGAGAGCCATGAATTCATTGGACAATGTGCTTGCTGCAAAAGTGACACAGATGTCTTCTCCCAAGTCAAGAAATTTTCATAGGAATTAGAATTACAGTCAAGCCCATCACAGATGGGTGATGAGTTACTCAGTTGATTCAAATTTTCCCAGTCGATTCAAATTTTCCCAGTATGATCTACCTCCAAGAACTTTAGAAAGCATCAGTTAAAAGAATCAGATAAAATCAATGATTTTTTTCCCACTAAGTCTGCTTGGAAGTGCTGACAAGATCAATCCACAAATTCCAGTTTAAAAAAACAGTCCTTTGTTTCCCCCACTGAAGTGTATTATTCGCATCAAATTACTATACTGTTTATCTTCCTTGTCCTTTGAGGTTTCTGGAATGTCCTATTTGTACTTGATTTTGATACTTCTTACTTCCCAAGAGTTTAAAAGTGCATTTCTCTCCTTTTGGGCCATGTTCTCATGGGATTCTGGCAAATGGACAGGTTTATTGGTCCATCTCCAAGCTGAAATTTTTACCTTGAGGATTTCTGATACAAACAATTGGCCTACTGATGATGGCAGCTCATCATATCAGACAAGCTGATAAAAAATTTTCATCTGGACTTTTACTATGCATAAATACATTCAATGGTCTACTTAGAGTGTCCCCAACTTTATAAAATTCAGGTATCAACTAAAGGATAATATTCTGGGATGGTGCACCTGAGAATCATACATTTCATATCATTGTTCTCCAGTTGAAAAGTCCTGCTCCCACTTGCGTGGGGGTACCCCAGGTCTGTGATGGTTACAGTAGGTACCAAAGACATGTCCAATCATACCCCAAATATAATTGTGATTCTGTCATGTGAAGTAACATCAAAGAACTTCTTTGCTTTTACTTCCAAGGTCAAATATATTCTTGTAATAAGGGGAGACAAATAAGTAGACTTCAATTTCTTCATATTAATCATGTGTGACTATTTTAGAAAAGTACTTTAAGTTTCCTTCATTGATCAAGGCTCAGAAAAAAGTACACAAAGTAGTCTTTCCACTGTGCTGCCTACCATAATGAAATACAAAAGACCACAGTAGATAAACAATTAAGTTTGCAAATACTTTGAAATCAAAATACAAATTCCTTCTATCTTCCTCTTGGATCCCAAATTTTAAAATACACCACTTCTCCATAGCAATCAAATACAGTTTGATCAGCTGAGTGGGTAAAGGTTTCCAAAATATGAAAGTAAATGAAAGACGACAATGAATGTGAAATTAAACGTGTCCTGTTGAATCGTGACAACAGTCCTTTTAGCCTAAGAATGACTGACATCCCAAACCACTACAGTGACAATCCGCTGCTGTCACCTTGATCATTCTCTTCACACAAATAGTATTTTCATTTTAAAAATCATATATGCACAGCAAGCCCATGGAAAACTCAGCGATGTAGGTGGCTTTAAAAGAAAAATGTCAAGCTCGCATTTTCCTCTCCAGTGGTTATACTGAAAGCAGAGTGTGCCGAATGATTCGCTGGACTGCTGATTCCAGTTAGAGGGTTGGCCCTTGCCAAAACTCGTGGTGTGTCTCTTCCATTAACTACCACGGCAACTTGTAAGAAACATTCAAAATTCAGTTCTAGAAAAACCATGTCTATATTTCACCAGGTAGCAAGGGTAAGATGGCTCTGCAGGCCCCTTAGATTCCCCCCAGCTGTCTGGAATGTTCTGTTTCTTCCTAGGAAGAAAGTAACTAACTGTGATAATGTAATATTCAAAAATGGGACTGAAGAGTTAGGGGAAAGAGTTAATACTTTACTGAGCATTTACATGTGCCAGGCACTTACAACATGATTTCTCACTCCCCTCAATGCTATGACGTGGACAGTATAATACCTATTGAATAGGAATAAAAAATAAGGTTCTTAGAACATAAATGATTTATTCAGCTGGTAATTAGCAGAGCTGGTTTGGATTTATCTGCAAAGCCATTTCTTTAGACTAAAATATTCTGCCTCCAAGGAATTAAAACATTAAACATTACTTAAGTGGCCATGATGAGGCCTGGCTTTGAATGCATGCTCTACTGATAGCTGAGAGGCAGTGGATAATTGTGCCTGAGCTTTTGTTCCTCCTCCAGAAAGTATAAAACATGATAATACCTACCTCGTAGAGGTAAAGAGCGTGTGATTTAATATACACAAAAATTCTTGACAAGCAACGAAGAACATTCAAGTATTTGCAGCTATTATTTTGTATGGATTTCATTTTTGTCACTTGCAAACTGAGAAAATTAGTGTTGCAGCAATAATTCTATGACATTCTGCATGCGACTTAGTAATTTCTTCACTTCTGACCAGCTTTGAGTAGATTCTGTCCCCCATGTGTAATGCAGAGGTGATCCAAAGAAGACCCTGATGCTTTAAAAACTCATTAACACCAGGTTAAGTTCTGCAAACATAAATGGCATGGACCAAATCAAGACTATTGTACCAGCACTGAACACCTGCTCCAAGAAATGGCCGTGGCATTCATTACTTTCTTAATTAAATCATTTAGCAAATTTTATTTAGTACCTACTACATACCAGGATTACTCATGGTGTAGTTAAAAAAAAAGAAAGAAAACAAACCTCTACCTTAATTCACACTGTAGTAGAAAAATGCTAAGAAAGTACATAAAGAATGAATATAATCTCAGGTAATAAGTGTTACAAGCAAATTTTAAAAGGAACAGAGTAAAGAGAAAGAGAATACTGGGCCTATATTCAAACATGTGAATAAGCAAAGCCTATCAGAGGAGGTTAAATTCGAACAGAGAACTAAATGGAGTGAGTGAGAGATCATTTAAAAATCTAGGGGGAAAGCATTTGGAGCAGAGGAAACATCAAGACAAAAGCTCTGGTGCGTGGATAACACCGGTATGGTCAAGGAACTGCAGGAAAATAGTGTGGCTAACGTGGAGGGGTCAGGAAGAAAATTTGAAGTCAAGGTTGCTGTGATTGGCAAGGTCTAGTTCAGGAGGGGCCTTTGTTTGTTTTTTATTTTTATTTTTATTTATTTATTTTAAGAGAGAGGGGAAAGGAGGGAGAAAGAGAGGGAGAGAAGAATCAATGTGTGGTTGCCTTCAGGAAGGGCCTTATAAAGCAAGCTTGCTCCTTAGGGATGGGAACTTTAACTATGATCCTCAGACAAAGATCTTCTTTGAGAACAGAAGTGACATAAAATGCTTTATATTTTAAAAGCCCACTGGCTGCTGTGTGGACAAAAGCCTAAAGAGGAAGCAAGGATGGGAGCCAGGAGAGCAGTTGGCTATTGCAAAAGTCCAGGAGAGAAAAGTGGTTTGAACAGAGTGGTAGTGTTCAGTGGTTGGTCTGGGGGGTATATGATGGCGGTGCTGTAGATGCAACTTGCTGAAGTGTTGGTCATAGAGTGACCGTGAGCAAGAAGAATCAGAGAATGGTTCCAGGGTTGCCACTTATCAAGATGAGGCATGGAGGGATGACAGGCAGCAGATGACATGGTCCACCTGCCTGGACTACCTCAGTCCAGGTGTAAGCTCAGATCTGCTCAGGTTGTCTTCTCACACATTCTGGGCTTTCTCAAACTTCCCAACTCTCCATTAGGTCTGATTTGACATCTTTCCCGTATGAAGCCATGATCAGAGCTCAGATTGAAAGGGAAGAGACAGCGTAGAAAAAAAATAGCCTGGCGATGCAGAAACAGTCATTGTATCTCAAAATACAGAGATCATTCTCAAAGGTGACTAAAGGGGACAATCAGTCCAAAGGCATTGAGTATCTACTATATTCTTTACCCAATTTTAGGTGCCATGGGATATTTAATAAAAGTATTAAACACTAACTGCTCAAAAATTAAAATTTAGTTGGAAAGCCAAATAGTATATAAAATATAATTGCAAGCAAAAAGTAAAAATTTGCAGTCAGATGATTATGGCTGCACCTTAAAAGTATACGAATTTTAGTGTAGGAAAAGTTCTCTGAGTTTCTGTCTGACAGTACCTAGCACAGTGATTGACACACAATGCTCTCAATAATTTTTAAATAATATCAATAAATTAATTAGTTAATTCATTAATAGAACCAAACTAGTTGGGATTGACATTATATAAGGATTTAAGAAAAAATTTAATTTATACAGTAAGTTATTTTGTGTAAAAAATGTATACAATAGGCCAATTGTTGGAATAACAATGAGGTTCAGCAAGAAAAGCGTCATGCTATTAAATTAGAGAAATAATACCCAAGAACAAATCTTTTACCCTTTCTGCCTATATACTCATCAATGTATAAAAAGTTTTATCTTTTCTACTCTGCTCATCTCCTTTCATTGGGTGGACTTTCTGTGAAATAAGAACAGACCCCTCCGGGTCTTCTGCGCACAGAAACAGAGAGCCACCGCAGGGGCCTCCCTGCGCAGAGCTGCCACCAAGCCCGCAAGGCCTGTGTCCTGCTGCTGAGGACCCCAGGCTGGTGGGGAGGACAGTCCTCCCTCAGTCTCCCTGTGATCACGGAGGCCATTCTTCCGGTAGGCAATTTTGAATACTCAAGTCCGTCTGAGATTTAAAAAAGAAAAAAAAAAAAAAAAACAAAAACCTTATCTTCCTAGAGAAGTATTATTCACTGCTTTAACCCTTTAATCTCTTCCTTTGCCTAAAAGAGAAAAGCCAGAGCTAGTTACCAGATTGTCAAGTTCTTCCCTAAGTTGCTTTTAGTTTAACCCTCAACTTTAAACCAAGTAACAGGAAACGGACCACGAGCGACTGGCTTAAAGGTGAAGCCAACATGCGAAACGGTGTCGCTGCCAGGAGGAATTCATACACTGTCTCTGCTGCACTGCACTTCACAATTGGGAATTCGATCCATCGTCACTTAGGCAAATGACAGGGGTTTGAGTTTTTTGACACTTTTCACAAAAAGGCAGGGTATACTCCATGTTTCTTTCATTTTGTTCCCATCATACCATAGGCAAGATGTTAATTTGGTTTTTTAAAAAAGACTTGCTTCCTTGTCTGTCTACTTTCATTCCTTCAAATAGAGCAACTTCTCCCCAAGTTTTCTGTATACTAAAAGCCCCCAAATAGAATGTCCTTCCCTGTGGTACCCATCAGCCAGCCAGTCTTACATTCTACCCTATTTACAAGATTTGAATCTGTATTTAATCCCCAAAGTGCAACTGGGCACCTCGGGAAAATTCACTGGTTCATCACAGGGAAAGCAAAAAGCTGAAGAAAACACTCTTTCCACATCAGATGGACAGTTTTTACTTCCTTTGGGTGACCAGAAACAGAAAACTTCCAGATGGTCACATAAACCTTGCTCTCCTTTGCTGGGAGAGCCACTTTGCCCAAACATCTCCTTCTCTCTATGCTCACACAAACTGCGCTTAGAAAGTATACCAGGAGTTCCCCTTCATTCATGGGAAGACATCCCTGCAACTTCCAAAGGCAGCTTAAGGTAAGAGTCTTTGGTGGAATATCTTTTCTTTTTCCGTTATGACTAAAAGTCAGGAAAGCTGTTACCTGGATGTACAGAAGCCTCTCCAGGCAGGTAGATCACATTCTAGTTTAATGAGCAAGCCCTGGTCTAAGCTGGCTTTCTCTTTACCAACTTCCTGTCAGGCCCCAGGAGGAAGATTCCTGCCTCCCTGGGAGTGTTAAGGGTCTGGTAACAGAGCCAGCTCCTCTGGACTACATTCTCAGAGCAAGAGACAAGGGTCTAGGAAATTGACCCCCAAAGGGAAAAAAGCCAAACATTAAATTTCCTACACTGATTTTTCCGGCAATCGGGTACTGCTTAAAAACACACAACATGTCACATACATTCGCCCTCATCCCCCACCCACAGGCAAGCTTGATTTAAATGCAATATAAAGATTGCAAGTTCTCCAAAATAAGATATGCTTTCAAAGTCTGGTTGCAAAAGAGTAGCATCCTACTTTTCCATGATACAAAATCATTCTTAAGACATATATGAGGGCAGGTGGTACGATTATCATTCAAGGAAAATCACATGGAACCAGATGAGCAGATGGAAGTTAATTTTACTCCAATGCTATTACCAGTGACAGGGGACAGAGCACAGATCAAAAGTAGACACTCTGGTCTGCTGATACACACGGCAGAAGGTTTTTAACTGCTGGGGTGAGCTTGTGGAAAAGTACTGGCGGATACCAGTTGGAGATTGCTCAATGGGATATGCCCAGCATGTTGAATTATTCCTGAGTTTGCAAATGTTTCTGTCTGTGGTTAAGTAGTCTGTGTTTGCTAATTGGTGCCCATGGAAGTTAGGCTCCTCCCCTCATAGACACTGAGGCATGGGGTGCTATCTCCTTCCATGTTTACATTTCAGAGAAATAGTTTCCAGGTCCCCAAGAAACTTTAAAAAAAATTTTTTTAAGTTTTTTTTTTATTTGTTTATTTTCAGACATAGGGGAAGGGAGGAGATAGAGGGGAGAGAAATATCAATATGTGGTTGCCTCTCGCATGTCCCCTACTGGGGACCTGGCCTGCAACCCAGGCATGTGCCCTGACTGGGAATTGAACCAGCAATCCTTTGCTTCACAGGCTGGCACTCAATCCACTCAACCACACCAGCCAGGGCCCTAAGAAACTTTTCCTATATTGTCAACTTCAAGAGGGTGGGAGAAGATTTGCATCTCCAAGGAGCAAAGAATTTACAATGGCAAGTTTTCTAAAGAAAAAGCTCTAGGAAAGGAGAGGACAAGGACCTATAATCAGGAGAAAATGTGTCTCAAGTTTAGTGGAGCTGAGGGCAACTCCACAGCCCTCTTGGCCACTCCACATTCTCAGCTGTTCCTAGAGGGCTCCTCTCTCTTCTAGAGTGGCCACTGTGCTTTCGCCAGGATGGAAACCCCAGTTAGAGGATCCAGTGTAAGCCATGCCCCATGATAAGTTTTCTCTTCTCCTAGGATTTGTGTCAGGCTTCCTCTCTACACTCTTAACAAGAAACTTTTTGTCTTCACTTCGTTAATGCCATCTTCAGTTTAGTATCCTGATATTTAGCACAATCTATAAACGTCTTTAGGCAGAAGGAAAAAAACAACCCTGTGGCTGCCAGCTTATGGTCATGTGGCCAAGGTCTGAGAATTTCAGTAACATCAGAAATAAAATAATCTAAATTTACAGTGCAGAGTTTAAGTATTATTGTTTATAACTTTAAA
>PVJI01026704.1:0-18676 GCA_004026765.1 Micronycteris hirsuta | reverse complement strand
TCTCTTTCCCTTCCTTTCCTTAAATCAGTCCCTTCAGGATCTCTTGCAGAGCTGGTTTGGTGGAGGTGTATTCTTTTAGACTTCTTTTGTCTGGGAAGCTCCTTATTTGGCCATCTATCTTGATTGAGAGCCTTGCTGGGTAGAGTAGCCTTGGTTGCAGGCCTCTGGTTCTCATTACTTGGAATATTTCTTGCCATTCTCTTCTGGCTTGGAGTGTTTTCATTGAGAAGTCAGCTGCTAACCTTATTGGGGTTCCCTTATATGTTATTTCCTGTTTCTGCCTCGCTGCCTTTAGGATTCTCTCTTTGTCTTGGAATTTTGCCATTTTAACCATGATGTGTCTTGAAGTGGGCCTGTTAGGGTTCCTTTTGAATGGGACTCTATATTTCCTCGGTTTGTGTGGCTTTTTCTCTCATCAGATTAGGGAAGTTTTCCATCATTACTTTTTCGAACAGGTTTTCCATCTCTTGCTGCTCTTCCTCTCCTTCTGGTATCCCTATTATACGAATATTGTTACGTTTCATGTTGTCCTGCATTTCCCTTAATACCTCTTCATTCTTTCTTAGTCTCTTTTCCTGTTCTTGCTCTTTTTGGGTGCTTTTTTCAACCTTGTCTTCCAGCTCGCTGATCCAATCCTCTGCCTCATCGAGCCTGCTTTTGATTCCTTCTATTGTGTTCTTCAGTTCAGATATTGTATTCTTCGTTTCCTCTTGGCCCTTGTGAAAAGTTTCTATTTCTTTTTTCATGTTGACATAGTTTACAGTGAGTTCATTATAGTTTCCCTGTAGTTTCTGGTAGTTTTCTGTGAGTTCATCAAGCTTCTCGAGTTTCTTGAGCTGCCTGATAACATACGCTTTGAACTCAATATCTGATAGTTGGCTTGCCTCTGTTTCATTTATCATTCTTTCTGGGGCTTCCTTTTTTCCTTTCATTTGGGGATTGTTTCTTTGTCTTCCCATTGTTTGTGGGATTCTTCTTGCTAGCCTCTGATTCTTAAATTGTTCTGTCAAGTTCTCTGGAGCAGCGAAGTTAATTTTGTGTCACTCTCTGTTTTTTGGGCTGACTCTTGTCTGGGTCCCACTCTATTCTCTTTACAATTCCAGGTTTTAATGTCTCACCTGTGGATAAAGAAGAGAGGGGACGGGAGAAAAAGAAGGAAAAGAAAGCAAAAGAGAAGGTAAAAAAAAAGACAAAGAAAAATAATAATAATAATAAAAATAAAATAAAATATAATAAAAATATGAGATAAAAAGAAGAGAAAACTAGGAATACCATATGAAGGGAAGGTAGAAGGAGTAAAAAATATAGAAGGACAGATAGGAAGAAGGGTGGGGAAAAACAAACAAAGAAACAAAGAGAAAACAAAAGAAAGAAGAAAAAAAAGAAAAAAAGACTTCTGTTGGCTGGCTTCAACAGCGTCTGGTCAGGACTGTGAGATGCTGGCAAGATATCAGACTTCCCCGGCTTTCTTCCTCGGCTGCACTCCTAGCTGCTGTCCTGCCTCCAGCCGAGTTGCTAGGAATTCGCAGCACCTCCTCTGGGCTGTCTGATCCCCACCCTAAGTCAGAGTTTGTGAGGTCTGTGTCTCCCTTCAGTGGGGTTCGATGTTTTTTTCCCACGGAGGGAGTCTGCACTGCAGGTCTGCAATCACAGTTGCTGGGTTGTGTCTCAGGCCCTCCCAGGATGAGCTCCGCGCCCCTGTATTTGTTGACTGCTTTTGTCTCTGGATTCGGGGCTTGCAAGCCGCAGGCCTGGGCATCCGGTCGGGCACCAGCCCCAGCCACCCCTGACTGGCTTCGCCGGGTGCACGCCTGGTCCCGGAGTTCCGCACCTGGTTCTCCCGTTCAGTTCAATCTCGAATTCCTCCCGCTGGGATCGCCAGCCTCTGCAGACCAGTCTCCATATACACACCAACCTCCGGACTGCTGGGGCAAGGCTCTCCCAACAGACAGGCGCGCCTGCTTTGGCAACTCTCACACCCCAATCCAGCTCCCTCCCACGGATCCTAGAACAAACCGGGAAGCTGCTGCGACTGGATCCCAAGACCTCCCAGTTCCCAGCGAGTCCCTTCCCTCCGAAGCAGACTCCCTACTGGCTGATCTTTTAGTTTTATGCACAATCCTGGTTGCCAATCTTCCTGAAATAGCTGGGCGATCGCTCCGCTCCTCAGAAAATCAGCCAGATATCCCACCAGTGGGCTGGAGGAAGCCATCCCACTCCCTCCTACTCCACCGCCATCTTTCCCCCTTCCCTATTAATTTTATTTTATAGTACATTATTGCCTATAGAATAATAGTAGCACAGTAACTGTAGCACTGGAATGCTTTTTGCAGCTGATTTGGATATGGGAAAATATTACTCATTCACTTACATGTGATTTAAGATAAACCCTCATCCAACACACATGGCTCCTTCTACAATAATAGTGGAGAAATAGTAGTTGATAGCTGAACTTTTAGTGAGTGAGTTCTGAGGAAAAGCCTTCACACTATATTTTTTGCACTAGACAATGTCTCTACATTAGCAGATTTAACAATATTCAAGATAATATCTTTTAACAATTTCGATATGTGTTATTAGAGGCCTGTAAATTTTATTTTATATGTCACTCACAAAAATACATACTAATTGCATATTCTAATTATTAACAGGAGAAAATAAAGATTGCTTAATCCTCAGCTGTAATACTAGACCTAACTCTGTTTCTAATACTAACACTACATCAAATCCTAACCCTGTCCATCTGGGACAGAAGATTTGTGCATAAGTATACAAAATAATAGAATGGCACTCGTGGAAGGGCTGGCAGAAAGCATTACACTCATAATCTGATTTAAGCCTCACATTAACCCTGTGGAATAGATATTTCCCATTATTTACAGATGGCATAGCTGCAGTTCAATGAAGGTAAATAAATATGGAGAATGAAACCCAAGAATACAATGTTAAGCCTAAATTTGATTACAAGCCTGACTGTGCCCAACCCCATGTTCCCTTTATCAGGCAACACTAATTTACCAAGAAATGTCTATGTGTGTTTGCATGTATTCCCCAAACAACTGAAGCTTACTATTCAAAAACTTAAACTTTTAATGATTAATTTGTAAGAAAAACTTTCTAAAACCCAACCTTTCTTAAGATAGGTTTGTGTTATGTATATCTCTTGCAACATTACACCAGTGGCGCTATCTATCATGAAGGGCATTAACTACTAACTGGAATTTTTGTTAATTATAGCTTCTCTAAGCTTTATTTTCCACATATAGCAAATGCATGTAAATATTTCACAGGATTGTCATATTAATTAATGAGATACATAAAAATGCTTTGAAATCTAAAAAATGCTATACAAATATTAGCGAATCTTTTTTGTCACTAACATATAAAGATTTCAGCATTCGTAACTTCTTCAGATAGTCTGAACAACCGCTCACATCACTGAGTTTTGATTATGTGTCAGTTTATAACATAGTATCTTACTATTTTTTGTAATTGGACAGGATGGGATATATATTGCTGTCATGTTGATTATGTGTCACTATGTGTAATTGTGTATGTGAGTATGGTACATGGCAAAGGCATCCTTCTATTTTATTTTACTTACATATTTGTAACTGTAAGATACTCTTTTGCCTTTCTTGTCAACACAATAAATAATTCTTTCTTTAAAAAGCTTACATTTATTTATTTTGTAATCAATTATCTTCTTTTCCTCCATGCATTTAGGAGATAGCATTGATTCCACATGTACCACTCCAGATCTAAAACTCCTTGTTTCCACTATCTGAACTGTCCCCAAGTTTTCCACATGCTTTTGAATTTATGTTCACAGATGACTGAATTAAACCACAGAGGTGAAGGCTGGCACAGGATTATATGCTATTTTCAGAGTTTATCGTGGCTGTTTTATGATGAAATTTAAACTTAAATTCTATATTGAAGTTAAATGATACTCCTTTTATAAAATTTTAAAAATGGCTTCAAAAATCATAATTACCTGGAAAATTTAGTAGTAGGACTTTGGGTACATAGGTGATAATTATAGAATCTCTTTAAAAAATATAACCTGAAATATTAAGAAAAGAGGGCTTGGGGAGGCAGTTTTTGAATACAAAGGCAATGTGAAAAATGTTATAGTCAAAAGCTCATGTTTAATTAAGAAAATTCTCCTGATGGACATAAATCATTTGCCATAAATAAATGATAAACTATAGGATAGTGAACAACAGCTGGTTAGAGTTTGACTGGAATGTATGTATGTATGTATGTATATACTCACATATATGTACCAACATATACACATGCAAATACATATTAGGGGCAAATATTATTCATTACATTCATCTTCTAAGCTACGTGAAAAATGCCAATAAACATATTTATCTAGGTAGTATTTTGTGCTCCAGGGATGTTTTTGTTTCATTCTAACATTTGAAAACTTCATATGGGAATAGCCTCTTCTAATATAAGTTCTATTTCAGACACAATAAGCCTGGCTTGCTGGTGTCAGAGGAGTTTTAAGGATAGCTCATCAAGCTTGTCATGCTGGCATTCCTGCTGCTACAACTTCAGTCCCCCTAAAGTCACTGTTCTGAGAGCCTCTTGTGTAGGTGCCAAAGCATACACTGAGTTGTAGATCGGAGAGCATGTTTTGCTTTTTCATGTGCCAACATGCAAAAACTTCAATATTAATGTCCCAAAGACTGAAGTCAATCCAGAGTGGCCTCTTGGTAATCCAGCAAGTGAAATGGAGAGAGAATATACAAACATATAGAAGCTTTTTAAAAATTAATTGTTTCTGGAATTCCAACCAAGATGAAGGTGTAGGTAGATATGCTTCACATTCTCACACAACCAAAGGAAGGATAACAACCAATTTAAAAACAAAAAACAACCAGAACTGCCAGAAAATCAAACTATGTGGAAGTCTGACAACCAAGGAGTTAAATAAGAAACATTCATCCCGACCGGTAGGAGGGGTGGAGCCAGGCAGTGATGAGATACAGAGGGTGGCCAGCAAGGCAGTGGCTGGCAAACCAGAATATCCTACATTCATGTGTGGATAAGCCGAGAACAACTGGAGAGCAAGACAGACCATGCAACCCAGAGTTCCAGCATGGGAAATTAAAGCCTCAAAACCTCTGACTGTAAAAACCTATGAAGGTTGTGGCAGTGGGAGAAACTGCCAATCTCACAGGAGAATCTGTTGGAGAGGCTCACAGTATCCTAGCACTGTACACAAACCCACCTGCCCAAGAATCAGTACCTGAAAGGGGACACTCCACTTGTGGGAAGTGAGGGAAGTGACAGAAAGTGGGGCGGGAGTTGAGTAAGCTAGCAAGAGTCATTGTTCCCTCCCTCCCCCCTGCCCCACAGACAGTGACAGAACCCCACCCTGGAGAATGCCTAAGTCTCCCTCCCTTACAATGTAACAGGTGTGCCAGGACAAATAAATACAGCCCAAATGAAAGAACAGATCAAAACTCCAGAGAAAGAACTAAATGATGAGGAGACAGAAACTTATCAGATGCAGAGTTCAAAATACTGGTAATCAGGATGCTCATAGAAATGGTTGAGTGTGGTTGCAAAATAAGGGAAGAAGTGAAGACTATGCAAAGTGAAATAAAGAAAAATATACAGGGGAACAACAGTGAAGGGAAGGAAACCAGGACTCAAATCAATGACTTGGAACAAAAATAAGAAATAAACATCTAACCAGAACAGAGTAGAGAAAGAAGAATTGAAAGAAATGAGGAGAGGCTTAGGAACCTTTTGGACAACTTTAAATGTGCTAACATCAGAATCACATGGGGTGCCAGAAGGAGAAGAGGAAAAGCAGGAAATTGAAAACTTATTTGAACAAATAATGAAGAAAAACTTCCCCAATTTGGCAAAAGAAATAGACATGCAAGTTCTGGATGCTCAGAGAGTCCCAAAGAAGTTGGATCCAAGATGAAACATACCATGGCACTTCATAATTAAATTATCCATGATTAAAAGTAAGGAGAGAATCTTACAAGCAGCAAGAGAAAAGGAGAGAGTTACCTACAAAGGAGTTCCCATAAGACTATCAGCTGATTTCTCAAAAGAAACCTTACAGGCAAGAAGGAACTGGAAAGAAGTATTCAAAGTCATGAAAGGCAAGGACCTGCATCCAAGATTACTCTATCCAGTAAAGCTATCATTTAGAATGGAAGGGCAAATCAAGTGCTTCCCAGATAAGGTCAAGTTAAAGGAGGTCATCATCAACAAGGCTTTATTATATAAAATGTTAAAGGGACTTATCTAAGACAAAGAAGAAAATCAAAAATATGTACAGTAAAATGACAACAAACTCACAATTATCAACAACTGAACCTAAAAAACAAAAACTAAGCAAACAGTGAGAATAGGAACAGAATTACAGAAATGAAGATCACATGGAGGGTTGTCAACAGGGAGGGGGAGGAGGGAGAATGGGAGAAAAACTACAGGGAATAAGAAGCATAAATGGTAGGTACAAAATAGACAGGGGGAGGTTAAGAATAGTTTGGGAAATAGAGAAGCCAAAGAACTTGGCTTTTTTACACAACCCATGAATATGACTAAGGGGCAGGAGTGAGGCTGTCAGGAGAGGTTGCAGTGCGGAGGGAGATAGAGGGCAGAAAAAATGGGACGACTGTAATAGCATAATCAATAAAATATACTTAAAAATTAATTGTTTCTAATTATTATCTGTGTTGAGACTGATAAGGAACTATAGCATACTGACAAGAATGCTTGAAAAGGTCCGATGAATAACATGTACTCAATTTGCCAATAACTACAGAAATCATTTTGTTCAAACAGCAAGTTAATAATTACTATCCCAACTCTAATGACAGTGAGATGAACCAAATTTAAGCTGTATTTTCCTGACTTTTTCATTATGATCAGTAAAATAGAGGTATTGCATTAAAAAATATTAAAAATTCAGATTCTAAAATCAAGTCATAGTTTGATTGAAAATAGCTCAATGGCATTAAAATATTAGACATTTTATGTTGTCTAATAAATTAAGTAATAAGGGAAAATTATCTTTTAGGGAACATGTTTCCATGTTGAAGTTATATAGGCAGGAGACATTTAAATTACTGGAACTTGAACTTTTAATGTCATTGTGTTACTTTTCTCATTAAGGGTTTAGTTCTACAGTAGTGAATTTTGTAATTGGGTGCTGGTTTGTTTCAAAATCATGAATTTTAGAATATCAGAACTTCATAAAAATATAATTGCCTGAAGTAAACATTCATCCAAAGGGGATTTTACTTTTTGTGTGGTTGGGGAAACGTTTGTTCAGTAAGTTTATTTGTTCCATGCATGCATTTATTTTTCTTATTTTCTGTCTGGAAGAAACACTTGGAATAGTTCAAGAGCACTCTAACTTCCTTTCCTTAATAGTGACGTCCTCCAACACAAAACATTACAAATTTGAAAATTATCTGTTTTAATCACTCTTTTGAAAATATCAAATATAACATGTGTGCTATTTTTAAAAATCACCTTGTTTTATGATAGTTTTGAGATCCTTTATATGAGTAGCATGTTTGTACATTTTTGCTTGTAAACTATTAATTTATGCTGAGTATTCACAATGTTAATTATCCATGAGAATGTTAAATTATGAATAACGCATGTCACAGAACCATGGTGGTACATATTATAAACCCACCTGATTGCTTTTTTCATTTTGATTACTGAAAAAAAATCAGTCATTTCCTGGCAGTTAATCAAATGCCAAGGAGATCCTCATTTTGGTTCCAGTAATCCTGCTTATTCTATTTATTTTTTGATTTATAAAAATTATCACCATAATAATATTTCATTATTTCAGATTTGATTACTGGTGAAGTTAAGAAACTCATTTTTGTCACATACCTTTTTTATTATAAACAGGCTGTTACCTATTAGGTGGTTAAAATGTTTTTTTTCATTAATTAAGACTATGATAGATTCATATAGCCTTCAATTTATTACCACTCAAGAATTTTGCATATAAATCTCATTAAACAAATATGTGCTAATTGTGATGTCGCAGAGTATAGAAGTCAACTTATTATGCACACAAGTTCACTTTGTTTGGAAAAGTAGTACTAAATCTTTGATTTTCAGTATTAGATCAAAAAGCATTTACTAAATTATTTTTATCCTTCTTTTTAATGCATGTTTTCTTTCTTTTTTTAATTTACTGTCACTTTTCTGACCAGCTTATTCTTAGTTCCTTTAACTGACTTTATACATGCATCCTCTTCAAATGTGTCCTTGTTGTGTGTGGTTTCACTCACAATATTTTTGTTCCTGGATTCTGCATATTTGTCTTGGCCACCACACTCTCTCAGTGTCACTTGCATCTTTGTAGGTTACTCATACACACAAATATAAAACTATCTTAAAGCATACAGCTGTAAGATCTACTTATCTACACAATTGCCTATTAAACAACTTAAATACATGTCTTTCATGCTTCGCACAATCTCAGAATAAACCTCTAAATAAACTTGTTTGCTCTCAGAGCAATTATCTTTTATTTAATCTCTATCTGAGTTAATGATGCCATCATCTATTAGCTGCTCAACAGAGAAAATTTAAGCTATAAGCAGTTCCCTATCACCTGTTGGCAGTCTACATCTAAAGGACAAACCATTTTACTCTTTCTCTTGTATCATAGTAAATTTTACCATTTCATTTGATGACAGGACAGGTGAATAAATCACAAGTAACTTATGGCAGGTTACTTGGAATGTCTATTGAATTAATATTTCTGTTGGTTCAAAATCTGATTCAATATTCAGTGCCCCTCATGAAAAAAATTGTTAGATAAAATATAATTTTAGATGTTTGCAATTGAGCATGAAATAAAAATGTATCTAACATGGATAGGTATTGAGTATCTTAAAATAGCAAGAGCTAATATGTATATAAAAATTAAGACAAAGTTGCAGGAGAACATTGTCTCACCAGATGAGATCCTCTACTTTGTTTCCTTATTCATTCCCTTATTATATCATGGATGCTTAGAGAAGAAACTTGAGATAGTATTTTAATACCTATAAAATTTTTGCCAAAACATGTGTCTCTGTGTTAGTTATACCAAGAATTAAGTGTACCCGTGGCCTATGTGGCTCAGTTGATTAGAGAGTCATCCTGTAAACCAAAAGGTTGAGGGTTCAATTTCTGGTCAGGGCTCATACCTGGGTTGCTGCTTTGGTCCCAGGTTGACAGGAGTGCAAGAGGCAACTGATTGATGTTTCCCACATCAATGCTTCTCTCTCCCTCTGTCCCCCCTTTCCCTATAACAATAATAATAATAATAAATAATAATAATAGTAACTTTCCATTTATATAATGACATAAGAACAACTTTTCTTATGAATAGTTTTGATTTACAGAATGTCTTCCCAAATCTATTAAAAGCTTAATATTCTGTTTACCACCTACTGTTTCTAGTTATCTTCTTTTTCGTGTCAATTTCTGTAATTATCTATGTAACTTTCAGTTTCTTTTACTCCTTATAAGCCATCTTGCACTCATATCCAGACTGATTTTCCAAGGAGAAAAATCTAGTAATTTTTCTTCTTGGCATAAAATCTGTTAAATTTTACATTTCCTATGTAATGCAAATTCTTTAGCATCACATCTGACATAAAACTATGTGACTCTTCCCACAATAATGTTTGACCAACTATTTTGTTGTAAACCAGACAACCCATATCTCTTGCTGTTCATATAATAGACAAGGTCTTCTTCATATTTCTGCCTGTTTGTTATTGCTTTTTCTCTATTGAGACTTAATTTATCATCTTCTTTACATGTCAAACCCCAACTCATTCTTGAATATCCAAGTCACAAGGTACTTGCTCTGAAGTCATCTAGAGATCCACTGTGAAGAATTAGATATTCTTTCTTTTTATTTTTTTAATACATTTTACTGATTATGCTATTACAGTTGCCCATCTTCCCCCCTTTATTCCCCTCTTCCCTGCACCCCCCATCCCCCCGAACTTTAGTTTTTGTCCATGGGTCATACACATAAGTTCTTTGGCTTCTACATTTCTCATACTATTCTTAACCTACCCCTGTCTGTTTTCTACCTACTGCTTATGCAACTTATTCTCTGTACCTTTTCCCTCTCTCTCGCCGTCCCACTCCCCTGTTGATAACCCTCCATGTCTTATATAAATCCCTTGAACATTTCATATAATAAAGGCTGGGTGATGATGAACTCCTTGAACTTGACCTTGTCTGAGAAGCACTTTATCTTCCCTTCCATTCTAAATGAAACATTTTGCTGGATAGGGTATTCTTGGATGTAGGTCCTTGCCTTTCATGACTTGGAATACTTCTCTTCAGCCCCTTCTTGCCTGCAAGGTCTCTTTTGAGAAATCAGCTGACAGTCTTATGGGAATTCCTTTGTAGGTAACTGTCTCCTTTTCTCTTGGTGCTTCCAAGATCCTCTCCTTATTTTTAATCTTGGGTAATGTAATTATGATGTATCTTGGTGTGTTCCTCTTTGAGTCCAACTTCTTTGGGACTCTCTGAGCTTCCTGGACTTCCTGGAAGTCTATTTCCTTTGCCAGATTGGGGAAGTTCTCTCTCATTATTTTTCCAAATAAGTGTTCAATCCCTTGGTCTTCCTCTTCTTCTGGCATCCCTATGACCTGAATGTTGGGACATTTACAGAGGTCACCGAGGTTCCTAAGCCTCTCCTCATTTTTTTAAATTCTTGTTTCTTCCTTCTGGTCCACACCATTGATTTGAGTCCCATTTTCCTTCTCTTCTCTATTGGTTCCCTGCACATCTCCCCTGATTTCCTTTAGCAAATCCTTCATTTGTTCATCTAATTGTGACCAACTTTCTTCCAATTTTGTGAGCATCCTGATTACCAGTGCTTTGAACTGTGCATCTGATAGGTTGGCTATCTCTTTGTCACTCAGTTGTGTTTTTTCCGGAGCATTGTTGTGTTCTTTCACTTGGGCCATTTTATTTTTTTCTTGGCACACCTGTTACTTTAAGGGATGGAGCCTTAGGTGTGAACCAGGGTGGGGTTATCTACACCATAGCTGTCTGAGGGGGCGTGGCTTGGGAGGGAACAGTGGTGCTTGCTCCACTCTTTCTGGCTCCCATTCACTTTCTCCTCTCTTGTGTGGCTTGGAGCTGCACCAGCTGCCGCCTCAACCCCCACAGGTGTTTTCTGTTTCGATCCCCAGCTCCTTCTCCCGGTTTATCTTCATGCACGAGTGAGGGACCACCCAGTCCACCAGTCTCGGCCAGCTGTTTCCCTTGGTCTTCTCCTGGTGCACCGGCCTCTTTTTGGCCAGGTGTGCCCTCTGTGAGTCTTTCCCGGCAAATTGCAGTCTTCACTGCCTGAGCTCTCTGCCCAGCTCCGCCCGCTTACCGGTCTGGATGAACGTGTCCTCTCTAACTCCTTGGCTGTTGGACTTTCACTCAGGTGGATTCTCTGTCTGTTGTGGTTGTTTATTTTGTTTTTTAATTTGTTGTTCTTCCTCCTTTGGTTGAACATGGAGGCACAGTGTGTCCACCTATGCCTCCATCTTGGCAGAAAGTCATGTTTATTGTTTTTCAAATTGGTTGTTATCCTGCTTTTGGTTGTGTGAGGAAGCGAAAGGTTTCTACCTACACCTCCGTCTTGGCCAGAACCCAGATATTCTTTCTGTGTGCCCATAGCAATTGAGTGTAAGTCTAACTTCATTATGTCTATTACATCTTTATATATTCATTTATGAATTCCTCATCAAATTGAGTGAAACCCTCAAGGGAAGGCTTTCATAGATATTTTTATTCATACAATAATATAACAGTGTAGAGCACAAAACAGGTTGCTGAGAAATAACATGTATACACATAAATCAATGAAGTACAGGATTTACAAATAAGCTTTAGCTGTATTTACAAAGAAACAATTATATGTACGTGGATTTTTTCTAGCAAAAGCAAACTTTGCACATTACTTAAATCCCAATATAATCAGTATCATTGATAAAAAATGTCATTTGAATTGTCTAGAGCTAACACGAGTCCTGAAGGAAATTAGAACACTTTGAAATACAAAATAAAACTTTTTCTTTGCAAATAAGTATTAGTAAATGTAAAACCTCTTGAAACTCTAAGGATTAAGAATTCAAAGAAAAAATGATAATTTTAGGTTTAATTTTAATGTTAATTTTAGATGATAATTTAAGTGTTAAAAAGAAACTTTAGAAAAGGAACTTAGAAGCATAAATGGAGAAATAGCAATAGAATTTATGAATTATTTTGAACTGTTTAGAGAATCCCCGTATTTTTACAAAGCTCAGTTCTTTGAAATGGTTTATGGAAATGTGGTCCAAATGAAGCTTTACTTCATTAGCAACATCATCTCATCTAGATCATATATTTCCAAAGGGGAAACTTTACATATATAAGAATACTTTGAAGCAATTTGTAACACTTGTGATTTTAAAATGTATAAATTGAACTTTGATATCCAAGGACAGATTGTCTATATGCTAGAAAAATATGTAATTTAAAAATCAAATTAAATATCTAATTTATTTAAATGTATTGAGTTTAAATTAGATATTAAATTAATCAGCATTAATTATATAATGTGATAAAGAATACTATTATGTATTTATTGCCGCTATTTAACTATGCAATAGACATAGGTCATGGAAATTGGGCTCTTCTAAAAGTCACTCGCATTATAAAAACTCTATCAGAAGATGCTATATTTTGCCATATATAATGAGCATCCATGTTTTTGGCCTGAACTTTCAGGAAAAAAATCTTTTGTTTTCATTTTAGTTCAATTATTTTTTATTAATATTTAGAAACAAAACTGGTTATCATATTCCAGGGTAATATTTTGCACATGGATATCATTATTGTTTTCTAGAGTTACACTTTTAACACATAAGCATACTTAAAAGAATTTAAAGTATTTATATAGATACAGAATTAGCACTACTCATGTATAATACACATCCTTAATTTCCCCTAAAAAATTTGGGCAAAAAGTGTGCATTGTAAATGTCAAAATAAAGTATATTAACAATCTACTTTTCTCAAAATGGTATAGCTAATTCATGAAGAGATATAATGAAAGGAGGATATTTTGTGAACTCATGCATAATAATTTAAATATTAAAAATTATTGTTTTTCCTGAACTAAAAATGTTGCAAAATAGCAAATGTATAGATATTTAAAATATATTTTCAAAACAGTCAAGATGCACAGCCAGCCAGTATAAATTCTGTCCAATATATTAAAACATCTCTTACTTTTCAGACTTACAATTCATATTCATACTGATGACTTTGAAACACTTAAGAATCTAAAGTGACTTCTGAAATATATGAATTTTGCTTTTAATTGTATTGCAATTCTATAATTTGTTAATTTCATATTCTCTGATATTCTTATGTATTAATTTTCAGGTAAATAGTGTATTTAGTTAACCAGAATAAATAAAAATGATGAATTCTAGATGCTGGACTTTATATGTCCTGTGATTTAAAGTTTCTTTCAAAAGAATAATAAGAGAGAAATGATTAAAAAAATTCATTCTTCTAATAAAGAGGTGCTAGACTGTTCAGAAAGATATTAAGAACAATAAGTTGTAATCTAACAAATGTGAATCTACATTTTAAAGTAACTAAGCAAACTTTATAAAGTAACTAAGTTATTAATAAGAAATATAAAGTTTAGTTGAAGTTCTTCTATAACTTCATAACTATCTAGTGTTTATATTTTAATAATGGTGGTAAACTACAAAGTTATTTCCCAAATTATCTGATATAAAAATATCTTTATTCTTTCAAAGTTATATTCACATTTATTTTTGCTTAAAACATTTTTGTTAATTTTTAAAACATATTACATTTATGATAGTGTGTGAATAGAGGCTGCAATTTTAATAACTGCAAATAAAAGGTCATCACAAGCTAAAAATCAGAAATATGATTTATATCAGTTTGAAGGATGAAGACACTTATTATACATTCATTAAAGCGTAGAATAATTAGAGATATCAGTAGTGTAAAGTTTTGGCTTTCTTAATGTTAATTTAATATAATTAAGGCCAACAATAACACTATACCATAAAAATATCAAGATATTTTGGGATTTTATTAACTGCAAAAAGTATAGATTTGTTGATAAAAATGGTATATCTATCTTTGCAGTGTATTTTTCATAAAACATAGTCTTTACCCACATAAATTTGTTTTCCAAGAAGACATTCCATTGGACTGAAAAAATTTACCGGAATTATAGTATTTTAATTAGCCATAAAAGGTAATGTGTTTTAAGCCATAACATTTTATAAAATGAGAAAGGAAGATTAATCAAAGTAAAATATTTTCCTGAGTTTTCTCTAAACCAAGAACTAATATATTGTGAGACAGATGCTGGTAAATAAACATTCATTTTGCCCAAACTAAAACCATTATTTATAATAATAATTTTGAACATGTTATGCATAATTACCTATTAGCTGGTGATAGATATTTGGGAAATAGCTGTAGAAGTAATTACAACAGACAGTAAACTTTAAGCCAGAAATATTTGTTTTTTCTTACGTAAAAAGAAGGAAAATATATTAAGATTAAAAGCAAATGTGGTGTTATAATAAACAAACTGCGGAGCAAATTTTGCAACATGTCAAAATTCCAGAATTCGTAAAGAACAGTGTTAACAATGAAAAACTTACTGAGCCATTTGGGGTGAAGTTTCAGTGAAAGTTACATAAATTTAAAAATTTAAAGTTATATTTCTTAAAATGTTTTCAGAAATTCCTTAGTAGGATTATATATCCTTCTTAAATTGAAAAAATATTAGAAAGCTTTAAAAATGGCAAGTAAAATTAAAAAAATATTTAGGGTTAATAACTTCCACAAATGATTAGATAAGAAGGAGATTGAAATAACTTTATTTTCAGTTTAAGTATTGTAAATTTATATCTCTAAATGCCAATTAGCAGTCCCCCATCGACTCTTTTTGATTGTTCTTTAATGAAATCATAAAGGTTTCTGTAGAGCGATCCTGCACATCTCTCCAGAGGGCAGCAAAAGTATCATGAGATAGATCTTGGATGTCTGCCATGGCCCACCTGCAGCAGTAGGGGTTCTGATTTCCTCAGGGAGCAGAGTCTAGGTGGAGGCACACACACACAGGGCACCTGGCTTACACATCATGTATTATGTACATCTGGAGTAATATCAAAGTCATAATTAACACAAATGCATATTCTTTTATTATATAGTAGAGCACCAAACCCCCTAGGGTAGAACATACCATTTTCTTCTGAAACAGCTCTTTGATGCCCAAAACAATGCAGAATTAAAGGAGAACTGTTAAAATTTTTGCCTTCCCTCCATATCCATATAATCCAAAAAATAAGAGACACTTAAATTTCAACATGAATTTTGTATTATGTTATTTAGAAATTAAAAGTTCTGAGGACATTTTAAATTTTAAAGATGATATTGTTGAACATCAGCTTAAGAAAAATAATTTTGGATTAAAAATAACAAATTCAATGAGAGAAAATATTATTAAAATAAAACCAATTTTAGGGAACAAATCTAAGATACATTGGCTATGACAAAAAAAACTTAAAAAATCAAGAAAATTTATCAAAGCTGATCTTTCTTAACATTGTTTTCATTTTATAAAATACATAATAGTTACATTGTCTTTATACTAATGTCTTTGTTGTTAATGATGTTATAAAATTGTCACTAAGGGCTCTAATAATGCAAGAAGCTTATCTTTTCTGGCATTTTGTAATGATAAATTCAAAATACCTAATTAAAAAGTACTCCAATTTAGTTGATAGAGTCCTTCCATAAAGTTTGTTCATCTACACTAATCTACTTTATTGACATTGTCGAATATTTAACAACAATATATTTACACATTATATTTATGCAATGAGGATCTTTGTAATCAGTTATTATTTTTTGCTTAGAATACTTATAATAAAATATCAGCAGGATTTATCAATAGAAGAAATTCACATAAATTTTAGTAGTTGCTACAGAGAATAAAACAAAGATTAAAGAGAAATTAACTCTAAAGTCATTTTCACAAGGAATATAATAGAAATGCATTTCTTTCTGAATTTCTCAACCATTTTGGAAAATGTATAAAATATTTAGTTTTCTTACAGTCATTTGATAATTATGCTTTCTTCATAAAATATTTCCAATACAAATATTAAATATAGTACAATGAGAAAATGAAACTCAAATAATATTCAACCAAAGGGAAGAAAACACTAAAAGAATTTTATTTCAAAATAATAAAGTAAACATATTTACTTTATGTTCCCTCATGGCCATACTGAAAGTCTTTTACCCAGAAAAGGGTAAAAAAAGTTAAAATGGACCCTGTGTATAAATAGTGAGAAACATGTAAAAGGAGAACAGAAACATTAGCAGACACTTTCTGAATGACATACGTAGGAAAATAAATTTTTAATGAAACATAAGATTTCCAAAAATTATTCTCCATTCTATCTGAAAACTTTTCAACAATTCCTCTTTAAAAAATGAAAGAGAAGTATAGAAAAGTCAAATTGTAATAAATACAAGGGCTTAAGTAGAGATTTATAAGTAAACAGAATGAGATGACAGGTAAGCTGACAGATTGCAGGAAAAAGAAACAATATTATAGACACAAAAGAACATATAAGAAGCAACAAAAGGCAGAACAAAGAGGAGCTAAAGTGATTACATACATGGTAGACAGGCTGGAGGAGAGGAAATTGAAAAGGAAAAACAACAGTTTTATGATATAAGAAAGATATAGAAGGAAAATATAAGACAGCAAAAAATCAATAGCATACGTTCCTCATAAATGTGACAAAAAATGAAAAAGAAACATTCAAAAATAATATAGCAAAAAATACCTCAAGGGTAGGGACATGTGAAGTTACAGATTGAAATAACCTTCCAGATCCCAAGAAAAACCAGCAGTAATCAACTCCAAAATTTAACCTGAAAAATGAAGTGAATTCAATGGTAAAAAAAAGGAATCTAACATACTTAGAGAGGAAAAGTCACCAAAAGGGAAAAAAAATCCCAAACACACTGTATTTGCAATTTGTACCATAACATTCAAGACCAGATAATAGGAGAGGTCTGCATAAAAATATTCTAGAAGTTATAGTCCCCCCAATTTTTAAGAAAATCTTATTTTTTGCTCTGGCTGGTGTACTTCAGTGTATTCAGTGTGGGCTGCGAACCAAAGGGTCGCAGGTTTGATTCCCACTCAGGGCACATGCCTGGGTTGCAGGCCAGGTCCTCAGTGGGGGCCACGTGAGAGGGAACCACACATTGACGTTTCTTTCCCTCTCTTTCTCCCTCCCTTCCCTTCTGTCTAAGTAAATAAATAAAATCTTTAAAAACAATTTTTATTTTTTATTGTTGTTCAATTACAGTTCCACCTTTTTCCCCATTGCTGCTCTCCCCTGCCTCCACCCTCCTACAGTCAATCCCCACTCCATTGTCACTGCTGGGAATCCTCTTCATGCTCATTGACTAATCCTCCCTTTCTTTTCCCCAGTATTTCTTGCCCCCTACCCTATCACTGTTAGTTTGTTCTTTAATTCCATGTCTCTGGTTCTATTTTGCATGTTTGTTTTGATGAGTATACTAAGTCATTAAATTCAAAGTAAAAATACAGATAGTTTCAAATCCCAAAACCCTTAGATAGATCCAAGCTAGAGGATTTTAAAAAATCTAACATATGCCAAATTTCAACCAACTCAGAGATATATCAAAATAAAGAATGGAAAGGATCCATGTATAGTGACTAATAGAAATCTTGGAATCCATTTAGCTATAAAATTGATAATTAGTTTCTATGAAAATATAATTAATAAACATAATACAAATACTACTAAACTTGACATTGTAATGCTACACTATGAAGAACAATTATCAGGAAATGGGGTGAGATACTGGTAATTGCTTATTTGAAATCCAATATTTAAGAAATAATTTTTAAGATTGAATGAGATATGTATTTTAATAAGAATGCCTTATGCTTATAAATTCATATTTCATTCCTTCTTATTAAACTTAACTTAGGTACTATTGTATGTTCTTGTGAAGAGCACTCTCTTTATCTTTCTTTTGTTTTAATTAATATTCATTGCTTCTATTAAATACAAATAAAAATTTAATTTAATCACCTGAATTAATACAAAACAATTTAAAAGCATTCAAAATATAGTTGTATTTCTTTTTTTTTATAGTAGTTTTTTATTGTTGTTCAACTAGAGTTGTCTGCATTTCCCCCCACTGATCTCTCCTACACCAGCCAAATCCCCCTCCCTTCCTTATTTCCATCCTCCCTTGTTTTTGTCCATGTGTGCTTTATAGTAGTTCCTGAAAACCCTTCCCCTCATTTTCCCCTCACACCTCCCCTCTGGTTAGTGTCTGATTGCTCTTACTTTCAGCATCTCCAGTTCTACTTTGCTTGCTTTTTTCTTTTGTTGATTATGTTCCAGTTAAAGGTGAGATCATATGGTATTTGTCCGTCACCACCTAGCTTAATTCACTTAGCATAATGCTATCCAGTTCTATCCAAGCTGTCACAAAGGGCAGGAGTTCCTTCTTTCTTTCTGCTGCATAGAATTCCAATGTGTGA
>PVJI01026703.1:0-18679 GCA_004026765.1 Micronycteris hirsuta | reverse complement strand
TCAACATCCCAATGCCTTGCTATGAGTAATCCTACCTGTTCTGCTTAATCCCATGAATAATCAATCCTATGTAAATTGCTAATGCCCCTGATAAAAACCCTGGCTGGGCAAGCCACGAGGCTTTTTCCTGGAAATGGGAGGAATCAGCCACGTAGCCCCGGTACTTCTTTCCCCGCGTGTCACGGCACACGCACCGAGTTACGGCACCCACAGGTACGGCTGGTCCGGTCTACCCCGTGTCATCCTCTGCAGAATCTATTTGGATGACTCAGAAGGCCACAGTTGTGGGCAACTGGTGATTGGCAGCTTCATCATGACAGCATGCCCATTCATCATCATATCTAGTGCAGAGTTTTTTGGCAAAACATCAAATTACCCCGGTGACTCAGCCCCCCTGCAGTCCAAATTTGGTGCACTGTGACTTCTGGTTTTTCTTTGAAAGGGAACTAAAATCACCTTTGAAAGGGAAGAGATTTCAGACTGTCAGTGAGACTAAGGAAAATATGATGAGGCAGCTGATAGCAAATGTGAGAACTGTGTGAGGTCCCAAGGTGCCTACTTTGAAGGGGACTGAGGTATCATTGCCCGATGTACAATGTTTCTTGCATTTTGAATCTTTTTCAATAAATGTCCATTTTTCATAGTACATGGCTGGATACTTTCTGGATATACATATATATGAACAAGTTGAAGGAAATGAGAAATGAAGTGTAGTGTGCTAACATTTGCAAAAGATGGTGTCTTGCTCTACTCAGGAAACTACCAGCATGTTCTCCCTTTCTGGAAAGTGTTATGTGCAGGCAAACAGGCCGGAAATATAGTAGTCACTTGAATACTGCATAGGGAACCAGCCTTAGACAAGGCTCACCCAGCAAAAGGCAAGACCCAAACAGAAATTGGTCTGAGGTAACACTATTGATAATCTTGCTCAAATTAACCCTGAAGACGAACTGTGGAGGATTTAAAATATATCCACGAATTTTTTGATATATCTTCCTTGAATAGATAGAGCTTAATTCTCCTCCCCCTTTCATTGAGCCTAGTTACTCACCTCCAATAATTACAGTGTGGTAAAAGTAATGGTGTATAACTTCTAAAAATAAGCCATAGACAGCATTGCAGCTTCCTCCGTATTCTCTCTCTCCCTCTCTGACTCATGTTCTTCAGGGAGGCAGCTGCTGTGCTGAGAGGACACTCAGAGCAGCCTATAGAAAGGTATACAAGGCATGGAACTGGGACGTTGGAAGATTTTCCAACCCCTGCCACATGTTGAGTTAACTTCACCCTGAGCCAACATCCTGAATATAACTTCATGAGAAACTCAGAACCACACAGCAGTGTCACCCCCTAATCCCTAATCACAGAATCCATGAAAAAAGTAAATGGTCATTGTCTTAACCTGCTCAGTTGGTATATTTTGTTAAGGAACAGTAGAAAAGTAATACACAATCCAACCTCTGGAATTTCTAATCAGAACATCCAATAATTCCTCTTTATTGTTTTATACTTTGAATTGGGCTTACATTTTTCATTATTAAATAAAGAAGTCTAAATATTACAAAGTAATATTATATATTGGTACTGTTTGATGAGATATTAATATTATAGTTTAATCCTAAAAGACAACTGTTCTATATTTCCAAATTCTTAGATGAAAAGAAGGCAAAAGGAAGCACTTTTGTGGTAGTAAAGAAAGTACTGAAAAGAACAGGAAGGAAATATAATTTTTATAATAATATGGGGAAGTCACAAGAGAAAAGGTCATATCTCAGGCAAAGTAGCTAAAGATAGTAAAGATGTTCACATCTAAAATTTACTCTGGAATAGGTCTCTCTCTGCAAATCTGATATACTGGTTCCTTGTCACTTGGGCTGTTAGCCCTAAGTCTTAGGTGTCTCAGCTTTTATCATAACCAGATTCTTCAGGAAACAATGTTAAGATTGCAAAGCCTGAGATGTAAAGTCCAAGCAAATTAAAATTGTCATGAGGAAGTTTGGCAAAGGGATCAAGGCTTCATTATTCCCAGGACAAGAGTAAAGAAGCTTTTTTGCAAGGAGGAATCAAGTCAGTTGGTCAAGTACTAAAAATCCGTATGAGGTGAAAAAGGGAAGTATAACTATCTCAACATCTGAACATTGATAGAGACCAAGTATATTTATGTTCAGTAAATTAAAATCTTAAAGTAGAGTATGGTAAACAAGTCATTAAGATGCATAAAGTCAAAGTATAAGCCACTTAGAAAATAAAGCAGAAAACTGCAATGTAATGAAGGAATCCAGTGATTCAGATACACTGAGATAGAATTGGCTCTAAGCTAAGCTAACAGGTGAGCATGGAATGGGCCTAGCTATCAAGGCAAAAGAGCAATGATGATGATAAAATGGAGCAATTATTTGAAAGACACTGGCCATGAGACAATTGGGTTGGCCAAAAAGTATGTTACATTTTTTCCATACAATGGATCTAGTAATGTTTAGTTATCTTTAATTTCCTTCTAAACAATTGTATTGGATTGTTGGATTGTATTGTGACAGCTGCCATATCAGTGTGCATTTAAAAAACCTTATCAAAACTGGTAAGTTTTTCTGCACTTTTTAAAATTTTCTTTATAATTCTTTTATTGTTCAATTACAGTTGTTCTCATCCCCCCCATTACTCTCCCCTGCCCAACCCACCCCCACCTCTCACATTCAATCCTCCCCCCACCTTTGTCTTTGTCCATGGGTCTACATGTTTCTTGACTTGATCCTTCCCCTTCTCTCCCTTTATCCCCCTCATCCCTCCCCTCTGGTTGCAGTCACTTTGTTCTTTATTTCAATGTCTCTGGTTCTTTTTTTAAAATACATTTTATTCATTATGCTATTACAGTTGTACCATTCCGCCCCCCCTTAATCCCCTCGTCCCTGCACATCCTCTCCCACCCGCATTCCCCTCCTTTAGTTCAAGTCCATGGGTTGTACATGTAACTCCTTTGGCTTCTACATTTCCTATTCTATTCATAACCTCCCCCTGTCTACTTTATACCTGCCGTTTATGCTACTTATTCCCTGTAACTTTTCCCCCTCTCCTTATCCCACCCCCCCACTAATAACCCTCCATGCAATCTACATTTCTGTGATTCTGTTCCTGTTCTAGCTATTTACTTAGTTTGTTTTAGATTCCATTGTTAATAGTTGTGAATTTGTTGTCATTTTACTGTTCATATTTTTATCTTCTTTTCTTAAATAAGTCCCTTTAACATTTCATATAATAAGGGCTTAGTGACCATGAACTCCTTTAACTTCACCTTATCTGGGAAGCACTTTATCTGCCTTTCCATTCTAAATGATAGCTTTGCTGGATAGAGTAATCTTGGATGTAAGTCCTTGCCTTTCATGACTTTGAATACTTCTTTCCAGGCCCTTCTTACCTACAAGGTTTCTTTTGAGAAATCAGCTGATAGTTTTATGGTAAATCCTTTATAGGTAACTATCTCCCTTTCTCTTGTTGCTTTTAAGATTCTCTCCTTATCTTTAATCTTGGGTAATGTAATTATGATGTGCCTTGGTGTGTGCTTCCTTGGGTCCAACTTCTTTGGGGCTCTGAGTTTCCTGGACTTCCTGGAAGTCTATTTCCTTTGCCAGATTAGGGAAGCTCTCCTTCATTACGTTTTAAAATAGGTTTTCAATTTCTTCTTCTTCCTCTTCTCCTTCCAACAACATTATGATTCAGATGTTGGAACGTTTAAAGTTGTCCCAGAGGTTCCTAAACCTCTCCTCATTTTTTTTGAGTTCTTGTTTCTTCATTCTGTTCTGGTTGAGTGTTTATTTCTTCCTTCTTCTCCAAAACATTGATTTGAGTCCCGGTTTCCTTCCCATCACTGTTGGTGCCCTGTGTATTTCCTTTATTTCACTTTTCATAGCCTTCACTTTTTCCTCTTTTTTTTTTACCACATTCAACCAATTCTGTAAGCATCCTGATTACCAGTGTTTCAAACTGTGCATCTGATAGGTTGGCTATCTCTTCGTCGCTTAGTTGTATTTTTTCTGGAACTTTGATCTATTCTCTCATTTGGGCCATTTTTTTTTTTGTCTTGGTGCGCCTGTTACACAGTAAGGGGAGGAGCCTTAGGTTTTCGGCAGAGTGGGGCAACCCACGTCTCTGTGTTATGATGCTGTATGTGGGAGCGGGGTCCAAGAGAGAACAGTGCCACTTGCTTTGCTCTCTGCAAGTTTTCAGTTACTTCCCCCACTATCCACAATCAAATTGGGCCTTTCTGGTGCTGATTCCAGGGTGTGTGGGTTTTTGTATGTTCTAGGACCCCATGGGTCTCTCCAACAAAATCTCCTGAGAGGCTGGGAGTTTCTCCCACTATAGGTGAGACATTGTATTTCTCTTTCACTGCCTTGCTTATTTCACTTAGCATAATTCTCTCCAGTTCCATCCATGTTGTCATGAAGGGTTAGAGTTCCTTCTTCCTTCAGGGTTCAAACAGCAGGGTTCAAAGTCAATATTCAGAAATCAAAGGCATTTTTATACATCAACGATGAAAGATCAGAATCAGAAATCAGGGAAAAAATCCCATTTGCTATAGCAACAAGAAAAATAAAGTTCCTAGGAATAAACCTAAGCAAGGAGGTAAAAGATCTGTACTCAATAAACTACACAAACCTCACAGATTTTTTCAGTCAGAGGTTTTGAGGCTTTATTTCCCTGCAGTGGAACCCTGGGTTGTGCAGTCTGTCTCATTCCCCACTTGTTCCTCCCAGTTTATGTACATGAGAATGTGGGACCACCCTGTCTACCAGCCACTGCCTCACCTGGTCCATTAGGTGATGCCTTGCCTGCCCAGGTCTTCCAGCTGCTGCCTTGCCACACCAAGAAAAATAAAGTTCCTAGGAATAAACCTAAGCAAGGAGGTGAAAGATCTGTACTGAATAAACTACACAACACTGAGGAAAGAAATTAAGGAGGAAACATATAAATGGAAGCATATACCGTGTTCATGGATTGGAAGAATTAACATCATCAAAAGGTACATACAACCCAAAGCAATTTATAAATTCAATGATATTCATATTAAAATACCAGTGACATATTTTACAGATATAGAACAAACATTTCAAATATTTATATGAATCCATAAATGACCCCAAATAGCCATGATAATTTTGAGAAAGAAGAACAAAGTAGGAGGGATCACAATATCTGATCTAAAACTATATTTCAAGTCCACTGTAATCAAAACAATATGGTACTGGCATAAGAACAGACACATAGACCAATGGAACAGAATAGAGAGCCCAGAAATATACCCAAGTCTCTATGGTCAATTAATATTCAACAAAGGGGGCATAAGTATACAATGGAATAAAAATAGCCTCTTCAACAACTGGTGTTGGAAGATCTAGAGAGCTACATGCAAAAAAATGAAACTTGGTCTCTAACATACACCATACACAAAAGTAAACTCAAGGTGGATAAAAGACTTAAATATAAGTCATGATACCATAAAAGTCCTAGAGGAGAACATAGGCAGGAAAATCTCAGATAACCCACACAGCAATATTTTCACTGATATGTCCCCTAGAGCAAAGGACATAAAGAAAAGCATAAACAAATGGGATATCATCCAAATAAAAAGCTTCTGCATGGATAAAGAAAATAGCCTTAAAAGGAAAAGAGAACCAACCATATAGGAAAACATATTTGCCAATGATACCTCAGACAAGGGTTTGATCTCCAAAATATATAAAGAACTCACACAACTCCACTCCACGAAGACAGACAACCCAATTTAAAAATGGGCAAAGGACTTGAACAGACACTTCTCCAAGGAGGACATACAGAGGGCCCAGAGACATATGAAAAGATTCTCAGCATCACTAGACATCAGAGAGATGCAAATTAAAACCACAATGTGATATCACTTCACACTGGATAGAATGGCTATCATAAACAAATCAACAAACAAGTGTTGGAGAGGTTGTGGAGAAAAGGGAACCCTAGTGCACTGTTGGAGGGGATGCAGAATGGTGCAGCCACTGTGGAAAACAGTATGGAATTTCCTCAGAAAACTAAAAATGGAACTGCCTTTTGACCCAAAATACCACTGTTGGAATTGTACCCTAAGGATCCTGAAACACCAATTCAAAAGAATCTATGCACCCCAATGTTCATAGCAACACAATTTACAATATCCAAATGTTGGAAGCAACCTAAGTGTCCATCATTAAATGAGTGGATCAAAAAACTGAAGTACATTTACACAATGGAATATTATGCAGCAGAAAGAAAGAAGGAGCTACTACCCTTTACAACCTCTTGGATAGAACTGGAAAGCATTATGCTTAGTGAAATAAGCCAGGTGGTGAAAGACAAATACCGTATGATCTCACCTATAAGTGGAACCTAATCAACAAATTAAACAAACAAGCAAAATATAACCAGAGACATTGAAATAAAGAACAAATTCACAGTAACCAGAGAGGAAGGGGGAGAGGGATAACAGGGGATCATAGGGGAAGGGCCATCAAGGAACATGTATAAAGAACACACGGACAAAGCCAAAGGGGTTAGAGTCAAGGGTGGGAGACAGGGATGGGTGGGGCAGGGGGTGTGGTGGGGTGAAAATGGAGACAACTGTACTTGAACAACAACAACAAAAAAGAAGTACAAATTGGTAGCTATGGAATAGTTATGAGGATGTAAAGAACAGCATGGGGAATAGAGTAATCAAAGAACATGCATTTAGGACCCATGGATATGGACAGTGGTGTGAGAATTGCCTTAGGGAGTTCAGGAGGCTGGGTGGAGAGGTACAGAGGGGGGAAATGTGTGACAATCATAATAACATAAACAATAAAATATAATTTAAAAAAAGAAAAAACAATTTATGCAGTTCTAAATAATGGAGTCAGGTTTCAAATCCAGTCCATGTGGCTTCTTGAGATGAAACTGTCCTGGAGACAAATCTAGACTTTTTCCAATTCACTGATTTTAGAATAATAAAATCCCAGGATTTAGAATGTTAAAATTAAGCATTATTACAATGTTTTGCCTTTGTGTTATTTTTATAGTGGTAGTGAAGCAGAACCTACAGGTTCCTTATGACCTGGATATTTTCTCTATGTTTTTCTTACCCAAACAGTGCTTTTACATATAGCACCTTATCAATACACTTGCTGAGTACTGCTATTCCTCTTCTGTTTTTTTCTAACCCTTCCCTTCATGGATGCATTATTTCAAAAAATATTACTTCAGCATTTGCTATAAAAGGATATGTTTCTGCCTCCATATCTTATAAGATACTTGGCTAGAATGTGTCACCTTTGTTTAAATAGAAACATACCTCCTGGTCCATATTTTATATAATGTATATAAACATACATTATGATCAGATATATACTGTGTATTGATGTGTCCATCTCTCAAGTTTTATATATAAAACTAGAACAGTCATAGATTATTAAAATGAATTTACATGAGATTAGGACAAGAATGCAATAAAAAACAATTGAAGTTTTAAGTGCCATCTCTTTTTTTGTAACTTCATAGCAATATACTGACTTTAAATTTGAATGCAATTTCTAGGAATACAGTTATTTGTTCAAGCTCTACATATGAATATATTAAACCAAAGCAAAATAATAAAAATACTTTTTGTTTTTGGATGTATATACAAAATTTATCAGTGCTAAAGGACAAATATACTTGAATAAATATATTCATTTTTAACATCTAACGAATTTCTATTTCCCCTACTCTGTTTAATATTTCACTTGTATTTTTATGTCCAACATTATAAAAGATGGGCTTTCTGTTGCTTTTATTTTATTAAAGATCTGTAGTGGTAGAGCACACTTTCACATTCAGTGCAATGTTTTCATAAAGAGAATTTACATATTATAAAATTAACATATTTTTTTTGTTATTCATGCATCTAATCTGGTCATATTCAAGGCAGTTCACACCTTGTTTGTCTATGGCCTGTTTATCTATGTTAAAAATTGGAATAACTCCAGTTATTCCTAGAACTCAACCACAAATCCATCACTTTGATATTTTTATACTTTTCTTTTATGTATTTGTGTCTTAGTAGTATATCTTAACTGGGCACATTGAGACAGAAGTTTAAATGTTTGGTTTAATGACTTTAAACTCCAGGGAAAGGGTCTTCAGTAATTTTAGGTAAGGATACATTGTTTATTGCTATGTTCTATAGGAGCCTTTCTAACTCTATCTTCATCCAGAGTAGAATTAACTGCCTTCAATTCTGCAGCAACTATTAATAGGCCTTTTTGGCTACCCCACAGTTTCCCTGGTTTCTTTCTTTCTCTCCTGTTAAGCACAATACCATATGGATCCCTTGCTAGACAATCCCAAAGATCAGGAGAAGCCTGGTCCATTTCCACTTTTGGTGGGCCCTTGCATATTTTTAAAGAAGAAATAAATAAATAATAAAAAAGAGTTATAAAACAATGATTATCTAAAATGCTTATATTTTTAATTAATGACTTATTTTAGCACATACACACAAATACAATAAAATTTAAATATGTTATTCCATGATAATTTCTGGATTTATAAAAATTAATTAACTAATTAGAACATTTACAGTAGTACAATTTAGCAAAAAAAGACCTATAATGGAGATGTTAGCCTGATAGTGTATTTCATTTCATATGTGCCTGATTAATTAATATTAAAAGTCTAAACTTGAGGTTTTTCATAGATATGAGGTCTGAACTAAACGACCCTTTTTTCTTTGGGCTAGCAAGTTCAAAACCAATTTGAAGCTCAACAAAGCAACAACAAAGTATACCCATGCTGGGTATATCGTACTTTTCTATGTTTTGTTCCTGACTTCCTACTGTATATAAACTATCTTTTTGTTTTTATAGTCATCCTTAACTGCCTTGTCATGAGAAGTATGGGTTTATCACATATAAATTTGAAACATTTTAAATTATAAAGAATAAATGGCTTCGCAGTATTAAATATATCTCTACAAACTGAATTTTATTTCCTAATCATATATAGATTTGCTCAGCGACAAACTTAATTAAATACCTCAATCTTCTTCCAACTTCAAAGACATTATTATTATTATTAATACTCTGATTGTTAAGATTCACTGAATGTTAACTATGTGTTTGGCACTGTAATACACATTTTATATGCATCATCTCACTTTATTTTTACATCGCCCATAAGAGTATGTAATATTTACCTTGTTTTACAGATATAATACAAGTTACATACTTAGCAACCTTGAAACCTAAAAAGAAGTTAATAATTTTAGACTCAGCCTTATGGAGAATAAGAACTACATACTCTGTAATGAATAATTACTACTAAGGCAAGCTTACCCGTTCAATCTCAGTTAAAATATAAACAATAAACTATTTTATATAGAATAACATGAATACTGAATATAAAAATCTATGCATAGAAAGCAAATATATTAAATGAAAATAAAATGGAAATTTAGCATAAACATAAAAAATATTATTTGAGAAATACTTTGGTTTTGATATCACAGCTCACCCTTCTACCATCCTTTTTCCAATTTTACCTTGTCAGAATGGACATATCATCTTAAACTTGACAGCAAGAGAACCAAAATTGTGAGTATCCTTCAGGTGGTTTAATTGCTTCCTGCAAAGTATTGAGGGAGGAGATCACAGGGAGCTGAGAAGGTGAAGAAATCTTACAGCTATGTCATGTCATGAAGAAAAACTGAAAAGCACCATCACTTGAGATGCTACTCAAATGATGTATAATGTCTGCCAAGTATATGATTCTCCAAGAACTCCGTAGTATGCTTTATTTTTATAAATATTCTTTTGTGTTGACTCTCCAAAAAAGGCATGGGCAGGTCTGTATATGAAAAGGGCTTATGTTACCTCTACAAATAAGAAAAATATCTACAAAAGAAGCTTTAAGTCTGGTGGTAGACTTTAGGACTATTAAAACAATGATTAAGATGCATCACTGGGACCAGAGCTCAAGAAAAAGAACTCTTTGACTCCCAACCTGACAGCATCACTACATAGCCAGGCTAAGTGTCTATCAGTTATTAGAAGTTTGATGTGCTAATCCAGACCTAATCAAAATAAGTTGCTATAGTTGTCTAGAGGTAATATTTTGCATAAGTACTCATTTTTAACACACGGATACTTTCAGGAACTGCTGCTTTATATGTGATAGTGATCATTGGAAATGTTAATTTATTACAAATATTCATGTAAAAGGCAAAAGATTTATATGATCTGAAGAGAAGCCAGAGTATATTATTATTACAAATATTTATGTATCTATTGATTGAGCTCCTCATCACTATTATATTATTTACTTTAGTGCACAATACCAGAAAGTATTCTTATGTAATTCAACATAAAGAGTATTAATTATTATCGAATCTACCATGGGGCTATATTAAACCAGTTATTTCAGAATTCTTGATAAGATGACCTTGAACTGGGAGCCAGGAAATCTGGTCCTAGACCTGGCTATGATATGATGTGGTTGTGTGATCCTGGGCAAGTCTCTGAGCCTCCCTTCCCTCCTTCATAAATGAGATGATAGGAGTTGGGTGACAACTAAATAGGAGAGGAGAATAGTTTTTAGTTTCATCTCTAAATGTAGATGATATAAGAAATCACCACTCACTCATCTAGACAAACATCTCAAGGAGAGGTAAACAACATCTAATGCTCATTTCATTTATTTTACTAACTAGCTTTCTCTAAAGTGGTAAGGCATTCTGGTACAGTAGGGACCTCTGGCCCAATCTATTTGAAAGACAAATTGAGAATACTGTGAAAAATATGCTACCCAGAACAGCTTTAATATGAACGTTTGGTGTTTAAGAAACAAACAAGTTGAGACTTCCAGCCAAGATGGAGAAATAGGTAGATAGGCTTTGCTTCCTCATACAACCAAAAGAAGGATGACCACCAACTTACAAAAAAAAAGAAATAACCAGAACTGCCAGAAAATCAAATGGTATGAAATCCCAACAACCAAGGAGTTAAGGAAAAAACATTCATCCTGACTGGTAGAAGGGGTGGAGATGGATGGCTGGGGTGGAAAGGACGTGTGGCAGGGCATCAGACTGGGCAGGCAAGGCAAGGCGGTGGTCCCACATTTGTGTGTGAATAAACTGGGAGGAACAACTGGGGAGCAAGACAGACCACACGACCCAGAGTTCCAGTGCAGGAAACTAAAGCCTCAAAACCTCTGGCTGTAAAAATCTGTGGGGAATGCAGAAGTGGGAGATTTCCCAGACTCATAGGAAAGTTTGTTGGAGAGATCCATGGGATCCTAGAATGTACACAAGCCCACCCATCCAGAAATCAGCACCAGAAGGGTCCAATTTGCTTGTGGGTCAAGGGGGAAGTAACTGGAAGCCAGCCAAGACCTGAGCAAGTGGCATTGTTCTGTGTTGGACCCCTCCCCCACATACAGCACCATAAATCAGAGAGCTGGGTTGCCACACTCTGGCAAATACCTAAGGTTCTGTCCCTTACAATGTAACAGGTGTGCCAAGTCAAAGCAATATGGCTCAGATAAAAGAACAGATCAGAACTCCAGAAAAAGAACCAGGCAATGAGGAGATAGCCAACCTATCAGATGCAGAGTTCAAAACACTGGTAATCAGGATGCTCACAGAAATGGCTGAGTACAGACAGAAAATAGAGGAAGAAGTGAAGGCTATGCAAAGTGAAGTAAAGGAAAATATACAGGGAAACAACAGTGAAGGGAAGGAAACTAGGACTCAAGTCAAATATTTGGACCAGAAGGAAGAAATAAACATTCAGCCAAAATAGAATGAAGAAACAAGAATTCCAGAAAATGAAGAGAGGCTTAGGAACCTCCAGGACAACTTTAAATGCTCAAACATCCAAATCATAGGGGTACCAGAAGGAGAAGAGGAAGAGTAAGAAATTGAAAACTAACTTGAAAAAGTTATGAAGGAGAATTTCCCCAGTCTGGTGAAGGAAACAGACTTCCAGAAAGTCCAGAAAGCTCCAAGAATCCCAAAGAAGTTGGACCCAAGGAAGCACACACCAAGGCACATCATAATTACATTATCCAAGATTAAAGATAAAGAGATAATCTTAAAAGCAGCAAAAGAAAAGGAGACAGTTACCTACAAAGGAGTTCCCATAAGACTGTCATCTGATTTCTCTAAAGAATGCTTGCAGGCAAGAAGGGGCTGGAAAGAAGTATTCAAAGTCATAAAAGGCAAGTATCTACATCCAAGATTACTCTATCCAGCAAAACTGTCATTTAGAATGGAAAGGATTATAAACTGCTTCCCAGATAAGGTGAAGTTAAAGGAGTTCATCATCACCAAGCCCTTATTATATGAAATGTTAAAGGGACTTATCTAAGAAAAAGAAGATAAAAAATGTGAACAGTAAAATGACAACAAACTCAAAGCTATTAACAACCAAACCTAAAACAAAAAACAAACTAAATAAATGACTAGAGCAGGAACAGAATCATAGAAATGAAGATCACATGAAGGGTTATCATTGGGGAGAGGATGGGGAGAAAATAGGGGAAAAGTTACAGGGAATAAGAAGCATAAATGGTAGGTAGAAAATAGACAGAGGGAGGTTAAGAATAGTAGAAGAAATGGAGAAGCCAAAGAACTTATATGTACGACCCATGGACAGGAGCTAAAGGTGGGGGATGAATGCTGGTAGAGGAGGAGTATAGCAAGGAAAAAAAAATGGGACAACTGTAGTAGCATAATCAATAAAATATACACATTTTTTAAGAAGCAAATAGACTCCTGGCCAAGATGGAGGTATAGGTGGGCATACTGTGCCTCTTCGCAGAACCAAAAGAGGAAAAACAATGATTTAAAAGGCAAAACAAACAACCAGAATGGACAGAGAATTGAACTGAGTGGAAGCCCCACAGCCAAGAAGTTAGAGAGGACACGTTCATCCAGACCGATAAGCGGGTTGGAGCTGGGCAGAGAATGCCCACGGCAAGATGGCGGTTTGCCTGGAGAGACTCTTGGCGGGAGCTCCTGGCCAAAATGCAGATGGCCCACTCAGCAAAACCTGCAGCAGGAGCACCCAGAGAAGGCTGAGGGAACCAGCAGGGCCAAGACTGGTGGACCAGGTGGTCCCTTATTCATGCACAGATAAACTGGGAGAAGGAGCTGGGGAGCAGAGCAGACCGTGCAACCCACCATCGAGGGGAAAAAAAGCCTCAGACCACCTACTGAAAGCACCTGTGGGGATTGAGACAGCGGTGTTGGGGAGCAACTCCCAGCCTCACAGGAGAGCTCACTGGGGGAAAGTGACTGGGAGCTGGAGGAGAGCAGAGCAAGTACCATTGTTCCCTCCCAGGCTCCACCCCCCACAGGCAGCATCACAACACAACCATGGAGGTTATCCTGCCCTGGTGAACACCTAAGGTTCTGCCCCTTAAAGTAACAGGTGTGCCAAGGGAAAAAAAAAAATGGCCCAAATGAAAGAGCAGATCAAAGCTCCAGAAAAAATACAACTAAGTGACAAAGAGATAGCCAACCTATCAGATGCACAGTTCAAAACAATGGTAATCAGGATGATCACAGGATTGGTTGAGTTTGGTTGCAAATTAGATGACGAAATAAAGAACATGCTAAGAGAAATAAGTGGACATATACAGAGAACCAATAGTGATGGGAAGAAAACTGGGACTCAAATCAATGGTGTGGACCAGAAGGAAGGAAAAAATATTCAACCAGAAAAGAGTGAAGAAATAAGAATTCAAAAAAATAAGGAGAGGCTTAGGAACCTCCATGACATCTGTAAACGTCCCAATATCCAGGTCATAGGGATGCCAGAAGGAGAAGAGGAAGATCAAGGGACTGAACACTTATTTGAACAAATCATGAAAGAGAACTTCCCCAATCTGGCAAAGGAAATAGACTTCCAGGAAGTCCAGGAAGCTCAGAGAATCCCAAAGAAGTTGGACCCAAAGAGGAACACACCAAGGCACATCATAAATACATTACCAAAGATTAAAGATAAGGAGAGAATCTTAGAAGCAGCAAGAGAAAAGGAGACAGTTACCTACAAAGGAGTGCCCATAAGACTGTCAGCTGATTTCTCAAAGGAGACCTTTCCAGCAAGAAGGGGCTGGAAGAAGTATACCAAGTCATGAAAGGCAAGGACCTACATCCAAGAATACTCTATCCAGAAAAGCTCTCATTTGGAATGGAAGGGCAGATAAAGTGCTTCTCAGATAAGGTAAAATTCAAGAAGTTCATTATCACCAAGCCTTTATTATATGAAATGTTAAAGGGATTTATATAAGGCATGGAGAGATATCAACAGGGGAGGGGGAGGGAGGGGGAGAGAGGAGGAAAAGGTAAAGAGAATAAGTAGCATAAATGTTAGGTAGAAAACAGACAGGGGGAGGTTAAGAATAGTATAGGAAATGTAGAAGCCAAAGAACTTATGTGTATGACCCATGACAAAAACTAAAGGGCGGGAAATGGGGGGGGGGTGCAGGGCGGAGGGGAATAAAGGGGGGAATTGAGACAACTATAATAGCATAATCAATAAAATATATTTAAAAAGGAAACAAACAAGTTTATTGCTTTTTATGGATTCATAATCATCTCAATGATCCCTGAGTAGCGTTCTCATTGATCATTCACATTACAAAAGTTGAAGCACTAAATGTAAAATCTACTCAATAATGATGTGCCATGGTCTGAAATGAAAAAGATGTGTTTCTCCTCTCAGGAAAAAGTCCATTTTTTTCTTCTGTGAAAACAGAATACAGCAGCATCATAAACTGATGAATTTGAAGTAAGCAAAGGCCTCTGTAGCAGGCATGCATATGCAAGATAAGGAATTAATGATTCTGGAAAAAAATGGCACTGCTCCCATTAAAATTTGGAGACATGTTCATTGCTCTGCATGCTACAGTCATCTAATGCCTGCTTTCTCTGTGAAGGGAAAATTAAATTACATTTATTAATGAAGTGGCTAGTTGCAAATGAGAGCGTTCCAAAACACAATGCAAAAATTGTTTGTAGGTAAATAATTTGAAATTCAAACAATCTCACAGCTAGGCATTTGGCTTATTACATGTAAGAACACTTATAAATATGCCATTTTTCTATTTTGTTTGTCATTTACAGATTTAATTTACCTTCTGCACCTTCAGAAACATCCTCTTCTTTTCCTCTCACCCAGGTTCCATTAGCTATTACTTGGGATATTTTTCTCAATATTAAAAATAAGATGAGGGGCAGGTTTTGGGACCCCAGCCTGCCCACAGACCCCCTGACGACCTGCACTATATGTAAGATGGCTTCATGTACCTGCAGGACCTGCTGGAGCGTTCAGCAGTGCACTTGCTCAGTGGCAAGGCACACCACACTGCCCTCTACCTGCAGCAGACGCCCTGGCTGTGCTACATGGATGATGAGTTCCCGAGCAAGCAGAGCCTATTGCTATCACTCTCCTGACACTGGCCTGGATCTACCACTGACAGTGAAGGAGATGGGACTGCCCTACACAATGCACACTATGCGGCTCAGGGGGGCTGTGCTGTGGCTGGACTGGCTCCTCAGCTGCCTCCAGCTCTTCCTTCTCAGCACAGCAGTGCTTATGATGGTGCTCAAGCTCAGGGACATCCTCCCCTAGGGCTACTCAGTTCTGTTCTTCCTGTTCTTGGCAGCCTTTACTATGGCTACAGTGCTTCAGAGGTTCTTGCTGAGCGCCTCCTTCTCCCATGCCAACCGGGCAGCCACCTGTAGGGCCTTGAATACTTCATGCTCTATCTGCGCCATGTGGGAAAAAAAAAAGAATAATTTATCTTGGTAAAGGGCTTTGTCAAACTTTTATTTGATGTTTAACTCAAAACTGGAATACCACAAAAATTATGAAGTCCAATATATGATCATCTTAGAATTTAAATGTGTCCATCTACCAGATTTTTCTGGAGGAGAACCTTCAACAAGATTTTTTGCATATTTGTCATTACAATGATTTAATCACTGTATACCTCCAAAGTGGGTGAAAGCATATAACAATGATTATGGTTCATTATATCAATTTCTGATCACCTGATACATCCATTTTTACTAAAAAAAAAAATTATTTCTTAGAAATGAATGCACTCTTAATTGCACCTACAACATATAGACCCAAGACCTTGCATGCTCCTATCCAAGAATTAAAAATCTTTTTGTCTCATAATTCCATTCTTATCGAACTCTGGGTACAAAATGCTAGCTTACTTTTATGGAGTACCAACCATGAGTCCAGAATTATGCCAATGCATTATTCTTCCTCAGAAATCTAGCAAGATGGGAAATTCATATATGAGGAAATGGTCATAGAGTAAGTTACTGAACCTGTATTCAGACTGATAACTGATATCTGTCTAGCTTACCATACTGCCTCTTAGATTAATTTGTCCTTCTACAAAAAGAAAGCATAATATACAAACTGACAGTAACCAGAGAGGAGGTAGGAGGAGATCATGGTGGGGGGAGGGAGGAAGGGTTGTCAGGAACAACTATAAAGGACACAGGGACAAAACCAAGGTATGTGGAAACAAGGGAAGGAGGTGGGGATGGTTGGGGTGGGGGGAGCGAGTGGTGGAAGGGAAAGGCAGACAATATAAAACAATATAAAAAAAAGGATAATATAGATCTCTAAAATAGATTTTGTCCTGGTCTGGTGGGCTATCACCCTCCTCATGCATCCTGAAAATATTTACTCCTGCCTTAACTCTTCCACATTCTGTTTCTCTTCTCCTCTTGTCTTGTGTTCAACTTCCCCATGTTTCTCTTTCTCTGGTGTCTCCCTGAAACATCTCACAGGTACTCAAATACTTGCTAGCCAGCTTGGTGGAGAAAAGTTTCCAAACCATACAGATTAGTTATATCACATTAGTTATATCTTTTCCTCTTTATCTTGCTACTTAAAATTGAGGACTTGGTTGGAAGAATCCAAAGGCAAATAGATATTAAAGAATCCCGCAGTTGTATTGTGTTGCCAAGGATAGATATGATTCTTTTTGGTTTAAATCAAAGTAAGCCTTCAATATTTCTTTCACAATTTATAAGGAATCAGATCATGCAGGAACAATTATAATGCCTCATATGTATATAAGTGTATAGTTTTCCAAATAATCCCTTCTGATAACCATTTTATCTGATCATAGCAATGGCTATGGGAGGTAGACAGAAATGAGATCAACAGGCAAAACAGGGGTAAGATATTCTCTCAGGATCACACAGCAAATAAATATCAGAAAATTAACTAGAATTAAGATCATTTTATCCCGATCCCTGGAGTAAATTTCCTATTACTACTATTCAGATGCCTACATTGAGGGTAATAAAATAAGTAAATTATTTAAATACCTATTAAGTATCTATTCTGTTTAATTCCAGGCCTTTTAAATGATAGAACGTCATTCACATGAAGTTTACCATCTAAAACATGGATTTTTAAACCCTAGGGGGTTACTGATAGACATTAGAATGCCATGAACATCCGGAAACTATATATAAAATCTAAATTTTACATTTTCCTGAGGAATAGTTTGATAGTTCTTACCAGTTTTCAAAGTGTCTATGAACAGAAAAAAATTTAAGAACCACAGAATCAGCCCTGGCTGGTGTAGCTCAGTGGATTGAACACAGGCTGGGAACCAAAGGGTACCGGTTCGATTCCCCATCAGGGCACATGCCTGGGTTGCAGGCCGGGTCCCCAGTGAGGGCCATGTGAGAGGCAACCATACATTGCTGTTTCTCTCCCTCTCTTTCTCCTTCCCTTCCCCTTTCTCTAAATAAATAAATAAAATCTTAAAAAAAGAACCACAGAATCAGAGCTAACAATCTAGTTAAAATATGGAATATTAAACTTCTACCTACTTCTAATGTGAGTTGATGGTCATATAACATGTTCAATTCTTGGTTTAAATTGAGTTGCACAATATAATGGCAAAATTAACTATTTTTTTCCTAAAGATTTCATATATTTTCAAACTCACATAATCTAAAAGTGACATCTCAAACATTTCTCTTAAATAAATAAATACTCCTCCTGCTGTTTCAAGCCTTTGTTAATTTTCATAGTTGACTTTGACAATTTAAAAATATCTTTAATTAAATTTATTGGAGTAACATTGGTTAAGAACATGATGTAAATTTCAGGCATACAATTTTATAATACATTGTAAACTCCAATGTGTGTTCAACTTCAACAATTTTTGTCAGTGTTCTCATTGCTTTTATGAAGGTGAAGATATTTTAGAGGCCCTTGCTCCACTATCTCAGAAGTGCTCTGCCAGCTGTGCAGTGGAATGGTCTGATTTGGAGCTCTGCGTAACAGTCCCATGCCTGGGTGCTTTGTGGAAGATAACAGCAATCCCAATCCCACTGGCAAACAATCAAAGGAGGACAACGTTACCACTGCCTATGACTTTAATCCTGGTTGGGATGTTACGGGAAAATGAAGTGACCAAACTCCTGATGAGAGGTATAAGTCACAGACCCTTTATTACGCATGCGGACCCTAGGGAGAAATCTCCAAATCTAGGGCCCTGAACAGAGACATGAGCTGGCATATATACTCTTCAGAGATGTATGGCTTACGTAGCACTTCAGGAGTCAGGTTACAAGCAAGTCTAAAAAAGTAAAACCTGGTTACAGAAAATA
>PVJI01026702.1:0-18606 GCA_004026765.1 Micronycteris hirsuta | reverse complement strand
TCTCCTCGAGTGTCCAGGCCTGGCTTCGAGCGCGGCCCGAGGGAGCCGGGCAGGCCAAGGACTGCGTTGGGACAGACAGGGCCCGCAGGGCGGTCACACTCTCCTCTCCCTTTGCAGGGGAGGGCCCCAGAGCCCACATCCGGAAGCTGGCCGAGTGCATCCGCTGGTCCTACGGGGCGGGCGTCGTCCTCCGGCTGGGCAACATCGCGCGGCTGGAGCTGAACTACTGCATCCCCATGGGCGTGCAGGCCGGTGACAGGTGGGTGCTGTTCTCACGGCCGCGCGCCTTCTCGTAGTCCGACTTCGCTTGGCCAGTCGTGTCATCGGGGGCTCTGAGAGTCCAGAGTTTTGAAGAGTTAGCAAAAGATGGAAGACGTGTGTTTTCTTCCATTGGCTTTTCTTTGTCTGGTTTGGAGGATGATGATGTGACCCCATCCCACCCCCATACCGCTCGCACTTACTGTTGCCTAGTAGTGGGAGCCCCTCAGGGCCTGGCTGGAGGGGTCGCCACGCCTCATCGCCCCTGCAGGGGGAGGGGGCGGCGGTGTCGCCGGAGGGGACTCTGCAGGCCCGGAGGACCCGGGACGGCTTGGAGGAGCTGCGCACCAGGCTTCTTCGGGCGCAGGGGGCCCGCCACCATGGCCTTCCTCCACGAGTTAGTTCCTGGGCAGGATTCGCTCAGCAGTCCGCGGGTGAGTAGAGTGGAGGGGCCACTCCCAGCCACAGAAATCAGTTCCGCTTCTGTGCTCGTTGCTGTGCCTGGCGTAGATTGTGAGAGACGCAGACGCGCTGTCGGCGCAGCATGTACAGGCGGTGCAGCGTCAGCTCGGGCGCGGCCGCAGGGCAGGTGCGCTCGGCACTCACACAGCCCCTCGCTGCTCGGGGGGCTGGAGGGCCGGCCCGGGCCCAGGCGGGCCATCCCTGGTTGGCAGACGGCTGCCTCCTCGCTGTGTCCTCACGTGGCAGAGGAGGGAGAGGACGAGCCAGCTCTCCAGTGTCTTCCTTTGAGGACGCGAACCCCACCACGGGGCCCCCATCCTCGCAGCCTTGTCCGAGCCCAGTTACCTCCCGAAGGCTCTCAGCAACGCCGAGTGAGAGCTCAGGTGCGGCTCCGTGCCTGTCCCCCAGCTCCCGCCATCCCTCCGGCAGCTCCGCCCCCTTCCCTCGCACCGGAGGCTGGTGCTGGCTGCGGCCCCGCCTCAGTGCCCGGGTGTCAGAGCCCTTCTTCAGGGCCTGCAGACGCCGTTGCCCTGACTGTCGCACCCCCCACCACGCCTGTCCCCCACGCACCGCGGTGCTGGGAGGGTGCAGCTGCGCAGCCCAGCCTGGCGCACTGTGGCCGTGTGACTGGGGCGGGGCGGGGCGGGGGGCACTTAGCCTCCCTGGGTCTCTGCTGTCGGGTCTGGAGGACAGACGCTGCCGCTGGGGCTACCTGGCAGATGTGAGGATGAGTGAGCGAAGGCACACGCAGCGCCCCACGCAGGGTCCGCGCCCTCTCAGTGCATTGGCTGTTTCTCACGTCAACGTAGCTTTTGGTGTTGTCACCGTGGCCAGCTTCTTGCAAGGAAAGAGCTCCTTTAGGGGACGGGTCCTCCCCCCACGCAGGGCCCCTGTGTGGCCCCCTGGCCGTCTGTGCTGAGAGGGGCCCGGACGGGTGTTGTGTTCTCCCGTCAGAGTCAGGGAAACATGAGAAAACGGACACTTTTGTCTGGAGCAAGGTCGGTGCCTTGGCTAACCTTTTAGCAAAGATTCCCCGAGCCTTTACGATCTTTGATAACTGAAGCTAGTTTTGCGAGTTGCTTTCTGAAAGCCATGTTCCCACAGCAGGTGTGAATGTGGGTCTCCCTGGCGTAACCACAGGTGCCGAGTGCGTTTCGCGGGGAGCAGCAGCGGTGCGGGCCAGGGGCAGTCAGACACGGGTGACAGCCACCTGAGCCTCCGCTTCTCAGACGGGCATCTCGGCCGAGGTGGATCGCGACTCCCTGGTCTGGGGGGACGCTGGACCCTGCGTTGCTGCCCGGTGCCCCCGTGAGGCGAGGCTGTGGACCGGCCACGGGCAGGGGCAGTGCTGCTCCGCATCTCCTCTGGGAGCGAGGTCGGTTCCGGGTTATCGAATGCTTGCCTTGTGTGAGGCGCCGAGCCAGGCCCTGGACCCTGGCTGTGCTGGCAGCCCCGCAGGTGCCCCGCGCGGCAGGGACTGCCCCTGATGGAGGGGACGAGACTCGCAGCGTGACCTGTCCGGTCAGCGGCAGGGCCTGGCACCCGCTTTCCGTCTGTCCCCGGACATCGCTCGCTCTGCAGAGGGCCCGAACGCCAGAGCGCCGTGTTGCTTGCGTCCCCGCGCTGGGCCGCTCTGCACCTCAGCCCTCAGCTGGAAAGAGAAAGGCACCTCTCTTCTTGCCGACCTCCTCGCCGGAGCTTTTGTCCCCACTCGGTCTGTACCAAGTCTCATCTCGGGAAGTCCACAGGCTGCGTCCAGGACGGGCAGCTGGCGTGCGCACGGTGTTTAGTTGCTAGTCCAGCGGCACAAGGACACGCGTCACGGGTTTTATTGCAGACAGGGCGTGCGGGTTTTAGCTGGGCTTTCTCATGTCTCACCGGCATGAGGACCAATTCTGGAACTTCCCGCCACCCTCCCCACTGGCCAGGACAGCAGCAGGCTGCAGGCGTGGCTGCCGGCCCCTGCCCTGTTGCTCGCAGGCCCCAGCCTCCTGTCCTGCAGACTGGAAGGTGGGGGCCGCTGCCCTGCTGTCGCTGTGGCTGCGTTGCCGTCGGAGGCCACTGGGTGTCGCTGTGCCCCAAGAAGTCAATGTCGCTGCTTCTGTAGCCCCTTTGAATGGCCTGTTTCTCACGTGGTCCTGACGGACAGTGGCCAGATTGACCTTCTCAGGCTTCCCACTCTTTGCCCTGGTTAACTCTGAAACTGATGTTCCGGGGATGACTTTCAGCGTGGTTTTTTTCCGGAAGGGAGAGGCCTGCTGTGAGCGTGGCGTCTTGACGGCGGGGGTCGCAGCTGATGCTGACGGCAGTGGCTCCGGCTCAGGGTTGCCGGCGCCCTGGAGGGTGGCCCTCGCCTGCACGGCATGCGTGGCGTCCGAGCGATGTTGTCAGGATTTAATCTTCATTTCTGAGTCCGGCCACGGGCAGACTGGGAGCTAATTACGGGTGTGCAAGTCACAGATTCCCCCCAGGGTTCATGCTGGTGCCTCTGATCGGATTGCAGACCTTCGTGGACATGGAGACAGTTTTGCAATGTTGGCTAAATGTCGTGGGGAGGGCTGTGGCACCGCTGTCTCCGAGACCCACCGGCACTGTCACCGGGTCTGACTGAGTGCTGTCAGGAGTGAGGTGGACGGGTGGCTAGGGGGCAGAGCCCAGGCAGTGACAGAGAAGAACAAGGGGACCGTCTGGGCCGGGGCGGTGGGGGCGTGGGCGCCTCTGAGAAGCGCGCGCTTGGGAGTTGTGAAGGCGGCAGGGCGTGCAGAACCGGCCCCACTACTGATTTTCTGCCCTTCTTCTAGGGTGTGTGATGGCGTCCAGTTTGGAGCCGGGATAAGGTTCCTGTAGCCACAGCGGAGCGTCTTCCAGTCCCCCCGGGAGCAGCTCTGGGGCTTGGGTGGCAGTGAGCCCCTCGGTGCCACGCGCCCTCTCTCCCCGCGAACACGTTCCGGCGAATCTCTGCCCGTGGCCCTGTGGGAATCCATCTCAATAAATTGTCAAGACAAGTACTCAGATGCATTGTGGATACTTCGCTTTCCTGCCAGGGGGGCACTCTGGCTCCTCCGGGGGGCCGGGGCCAGGGGCCATCATGTCGCAGCAGGTTCTTTCGCATGCCCCTGCCCCGGAGGGGTACTGCCAGATGGTCTCCCAGTTCCTCCCCCGGCTCAGCGAGTCTGGGAAAGCCCACACGTGCTAGCGATGGCGGGCCACGGGCCTGGCACCGGCTGTTTTGGTCACTGAAGTGCGAGTGGCATGGTGGGAGAGCCACGTGTCAGCTCAGGCACACAGGCAGAGAGGGAAGAGTGTTCTAGAGAACGGCAGCCACATCCATGAGACTGGCCACTGCCCTGGGTTCCTGCCCCCACGCCAGCCACTTCTGCAAACCTGGTGGCTAAGCAGCATGGCACGGCCATCCTGCCGCCTGTGGTGGGGAGTCCAGGAGGGTCTCCCGGGCTGGGCCCCCCCAGACGGCCTGGGGGAGAGTCGGTTTCCTGGCCTCCCCGTGTTCCTCGGCCGGTGGCCTGGCCTGCATCTTCACCGCTGGCCCCAGGCACCTGCCACGCTCCCTCGGACTCTTCACCTCTGCCCTGTCCAAGCCCCGGTGGTCGTGTCGGGCCCGCCCGATACACCAGGCCACTGTCCTTGTTTCACGGCCATCCGAGTAGCCACCGCAGTTCTGCCTGCAGCCTGGACCCTCTCGGGGCGCCGGTACCGTCTGTCTCGGGGCCCAGGAAGGAGAATGTGGACATTTTGGGGGGACCACTATTCTGCCTAACACTACCCCAGTATCTCTCACAGTCGCATTTTTGAGACATACTTAATCACGTGTGGAAAAAGTTTACTGTTTAAAGTTAAATTTCCTTTGAATTCTTAGGACAAAATGGCACCATATAAAGACATCCGGGGTTACAGGCGGTGCCCCACAGCCCTGGCTGGAGTGCCTTCCTGTTGGGTTTCTTCCCCCCTAAGTGGGGCCGAGGTCCCATCCCTTTGTCCCCCTGACGTGTGGCTCGGTGTTTGCCGAGTGAGCCTCGGTCTTCAGGGGCAGCTGGAGTCCAAGGACCCACGCGCCCGGGGTCAAGCCCGCAGGCCACCCAGGGCTGTCGTGCCTGCTGCCTGCAGGAGCCACAGGGATTCTGCCGAGAATGTGTAGGAAGAAACGTTTCACCTTTCTTAATCTCTGGGAACGTGGGAGCCTACCTTTGTCACCCCGAATTGCTTTCACTGTTTACAGTGTTACATGCCTTTGGCAACGTGAGAAACCTGGGTAGCACCTGGCCTGTGCAGACTGTAAGCCAAGAGCAATGCAATCTGTGCGGTGCGAAGTCTCGGACGCATGGCCTTTGAGAATTCCTGGACTGTGCCAACAGAGACCTGTTCTTGCAGACAAGACGTGTTTTGTGAAAGGTGCGTGTGAATCCAGCGAGGCGTCCGCGGGCTCCGTACCGGAAGCACTCCGGGCTGAGCTGTCTCCATGCGGATGAGACAGGTGTCGCCGCAGGCAGCTTCAGGGGCCACGCTTTCGCAAGGTGAAGTGGACCCCTGCATTCCCAGGGGTGCTAGAGGGCTGGCGAGAGCGTGGCACCGGAGCGCTTCCCACAGGGCTCTCCATGAGAGGCCGGCAGCCTGGACCACGCGTGGGCAGCGGTTTTCACCGCTGCTGTTTCAGGTCCCCGATGTGACAGAAAGATAGGAAAGCGTGAGAAATGCCTCCGCAGAGGCCTCCTTGCCTCAGCGAGTCTTTGCATCTTATTTTCACTCCATCTTCCTGTAAATGCCTGCACACTCAGGACTGGAACAGAATTTGTTTTGGAATTTGCTTAATTAGCTTTTTGCTGCACTTGGCGGTGCGTGGGCCTCGGAACCAGCCGCCTCGTCCCCGTGGAGAAGGGCGGCCTTCCCCGTGCCGGCCGGTCACCTTCCACTTGCAACAAGGAACTAAAAGGAACCTCATCCTCACGGTGCCTATGGAGGGAGAACCCATGGTAATGCATCAGGTCCCCGTGAACTTGTGGCCTCTGTACACACACCGGGTGACCTCACACGTGGCCTCGTTGGCAGTGCGCTCACCCCGCGCCGCCTCAGCCACCTGCGTCCCCAGCTGCCACCTGCAGTTACCGGAACAAGGGGCATCCGAGGAAGACAGGCCACCGCCCATCAGCCACACGTCCAGTCCTTCACTCTCATGTGCTCCGCACCCTGCAGCTCTGCAGATCGAGTGTTTTCTTTCATTTGTGAATTTGCTTTTAAAAAAAAAAAAGGACCAGGTAAACATATCTTTAGGACGACCAGATGTGCTCACCAGAGAGGAGAGAGGGGATTCCTGAGTCTGGAGAGCAGCAGCTAGAGAACGGTGTGTAAATAAAATAAACAATGTTTAAAAGCAGGAGACTGCACTCAAAATTCAAATTTCTAGCTTCCCTTAAAGATCTTTTATTCATTTTTAGAGAGAGGGAAGGGAGGGAGAGAGGGAGACATCAATGTGAGGTTGCCTCTCACGTGGCCTCCACTGGGGACCTGGCCTGCAACCCAGGCCTGTGCCCTGACTGGGAATCAAACTGGTGACCCTTTGGTTCCCAGGCCAGCGCTCAGTTCACTGAGCAACACCAGCCAGGGCTAAATTTCTAGCTTCTCTTAAATAGTTGAGTCTGAAAACAGAAGTCTTCATTTCTACCCACAGCCAAAGGCCGGAGGAGGGGGGCGGCGGTGTTCCTCTTGCCCGGTCACCGTATCTGGGCGTTTCACTCTCCTTGCACCTGCCTGGGGCGGGTCAGAGGGGGAAGCATCTGAACAGGGCCGAGGCGGGCGAGCTTTGGGGTGACTCAGAAGGTGGATGGACAGGGCGGGGCGGGGCCAGGGAGCAGGCGGACCCTGGTGGGCGTGGTCTCCGCCTTAGAGGCGGGGACTGTTGGCAAGGGGACAGGATATGCCGGTTCTGCGTCCTTATCAGGGGGCAGCGCAGTACAGAGGACAGATTGGGAAGTTTGGAATGAACTGTAGGTGTGGTTTTGTTTTTTTCTTTAAGATTTTATTTATTTTTAGAGAAAGGGAAAAGGGAGGGAGAAAGAGAGTGAGAGAGACCGGGACTCAAACCCGCGACCTCTCAGTTTGCAGGACGACATCCAACCCACAGAGCCGCACCGGCCAGGGCGAGACGTGGGCGTGTCCACATTCACACCGGGAGAGTTTGAGACAGGAACCGTGGGCGGCTATCTCGGTGCTGTGCGGGGGGCGAGCTGGCCGTCCCGCTTTTGAGAGCCGATGGTGCTTCGTCAGAGGGGCCAGCGGCCATCCCGGACAATGCGTCTCTGCACCTGAGTTGTGACTTTCTTCGTGGCGTTTTCCTGACAAGTAAATTACTGAACTCCTTTGCCAAATCATTAGATAACGTCTAGGAACAAAGAGCATTTGTGCAAAAGGACATTCAACATGATCTCGCTTGGGAAATAAACAGTAATCATTTTTGAAAAGAAAGCACAGGCTGTGAATTTGGGCCAGCTGTGAAAGTGGCAGCCGCTCCCTCCCCGGTTTCTTCTTCCCCCTTTCAAGCCGTCAGGTTCTCGTGGAGGAAGGCTTTTCTGCGTCTATCACAAGACGGACGTGCTGGTCAGTTGAAATATTCTGACTTCTCGTGGTTGAGATCATGGCGAGCCGGATGCATTTGTCACTGTGAAGTGGAAGGTGACCTCGCTGCATTGAGTCAGCGACCAAATCTTCGATCTCATGATCCTCCCCAGAAATGATGGCTCATCCACACGTAATTCCCCAGAAATTCTAAGTGGGCAGAGCTCCTGCTAGAAAAATCAGAATGTAGCAGAGACCGTGGTACAGCCTTGGCATTGAACGTGGAGGGATGAAACCGACACGCGGCCCTCCCCGAGTGAAGCGTCAAAATCAGGTGGGATGGAGTTTCCCGAGATGCCAGTGGAGCTGGTGACGAAGGGCAGATAGAATTCGTCATCAGCTTCAATCCGGAGAAACGGACTCGGCGCCCACACGGAGCAGTCGCAGTGACCGTCCCAGAAGAACCAGGAAACCGCCCCGAGGAGGACGGGCAGGTGCTGGGGAGTCAGAGCTGGTCTGGAAATCTCACTTCCACACCGGCTGGGCACTGGGTTAGGTGCACAAGCGTCCCCCCCCCACCCCCGCCCCGCTCAGCACCCCGTGCCTGCTCATTCCGTACTTGGCCCCTGTCTCACCCTGATGCCCCCTCCTGACGGTCATTCCAAGCGGCCTCCAGCCGCCTGCTGCTGGGCTCCTCCCTGCAGGGCATGCCCCTCCCTCCAGAACCCCTCCCCCCTGCCCCATTGCCACCTGAGGGAAGCCGGGGTTGGCCTTCCAGTGGTCTGAGATCCAGCTGGGTGCTGAGGCGGTGGTGGGGGGGGCACGTTGGTCCTAGCATGGGGGTCAGAGAAGGCTTTTCTCAAGAAGGGCCCCTTAGGCTGGGACCTGAAGATTAAGTAGGAGGAAGCTGGGTGGCTGAAGGAATGGCGTTCTAGGAAGAGGAAACAGCAGAGGCAAAGGCCCCGGGCGGAAAGGAGCGGGGTGGCCAGGGTTCTACCAAGGTCTGTGCGTGGCGAAGATTAGAAGGAACTGATGATTTGATCACAGAGGCTGGGAAGTCCCGCAGGCGGGAGGCCCAGGAGAGCTGGGGGTAGAACGCGTTCCGCGTCCGAAGGCCTGAGAACCAGGGGAGCCCACGGTGTGAGTCCAAACTGGGGGGCTGAGAAGACGATGAGGTGTCCCAGTTCAAGCAGCGTGATGGGGAAACAAGGGGCAGATCCCTCCTTCCTCTGCCTTTTGCCCGCCTCGGGCCCCCGTGGGCTGCGCGAGCGCCCGCACGGTGGTCTGTCTGTCTCCTCGTCCCTGTCTCCAGGACCCGTCTCTCTCTGGGCCCTGCTGGTTCCGTTGCTCCGGAAGCCCCTGCTCGTGGAAGCCCTTGCCCGTCCCCGGCGGCGGAGGCCCCCCAGGCGCTGAGCCGAAGGCCCAGGAAGGGCACGCGCCCGTGGTGCTGGACCGTCCCCCGCAGGTCACAGGCTCCGGGACAAGCGAGCAGGCGCAGGTCTGAGCAGACACCCGGCCGCTTCTGGGCTCCCCTCGGTGTCCCCTGGGCCAGAGGAGGTGAAGGGCTAAACGCCTGAAATAAATGTGAAGGGAAATCGATCTACAAGGATTTTGAAAGAGTTTGATGGATGGAAAAGGTTCCCGAGGGGCCCTGCTGCCCACGCGCAGCAAACGGCCCCGCCGACGTCCTTGGCGCTTCCAACATTCGGAACGTCTTCGTTTTGCCATAAAGGTAGAAAAATGCAACTGTTCTTTAAACATCAACGATGACATTATTTTAAAATAAACTTCCCACTTCCAAGTTGTAGATTTACAGAAAAAATTTGAAAAGAGTGCCGAGTTCCCATGGACTGGCCGCCCCGTTCCCCGTTCTAACACCTTCTACTGGCCTGGGTGCGTTTGCTGCCGTGAATGAAGCAACCGTGCCGCAGGATTGTTAACTGGCGTCTCCACTCGGGTTTCCTCAGGTCGCCCCTAATGTCCTTTCCTGACGTCAGGTCCCACACGACCCGATATCAGGCCTCCTGGGCTCGCCAGGCGGTGAGCGTTCCTCAGCCGTTCCTGGTTTGGGCGACCTTGGCAGTGGTGGGGGGGGCTGGGCGGGGATTCCGAGGTTCGTCTGATGGTTTTCTCATGGAAACGTGAGAACATTTATGGAGTTAGGGGTTTGAGGACCCCCAATGTGGAGGGTCCTCTCACCACATCCTGTCAGGGGACACGCCGCCCATGTGACTGATCGCCGTGACCTCGACCTTGGTCACCGGGCGGGCGTGTTGGCCGGGCAGCTGTCGTACATAGAACCTGTTGTCCCGGAGACAGACTTGGACGAAGTAGGGAAGGTGTGTATTCTTTGGTGGCTGGAGGCTGATCCAATCTTTTTTAAAAAATCATTTGCATGTATGTATTTTATAAAGTAATTTCTATTTTTTAAAGAGATTTTATTTCTTTATTTTAGAGAGAGTGCAGGGGAGGGAGATGAAGAGAAACATCAATTCATTGATTGGTTGCCTCTCATATACCCCCCAACTGGGGACCTAGCCCACAGCCCAGGCATGTGCCCTGACCGGGAATTGAACCAGCGACCTTTCAGTTCACAGGCCAGCCCTCCATCCACTGAGCCACGCCAGCCAGGGCCGATCCAATCGTGGCCGCTCTCCCTTGAGCTTGGGTTCTTCATGAGTGAAATGGAAATGCAAAGATAATGGAAAACAGGCAGGACTCTCTGAGCTGCAAGCGGAGCTAAGAGGCCTGTACATTTGGGGAATAAAAGCGGCTCTTTTATCAACTTGGCCTCCAGACTGACGGCCCCCAAACAGGGCTGCTGGTGCCTGTCGGAGCCGGGGGGGACTCGAGGAGGCCCCAGCGGTGGGAGCTGCAGTTAGCGAGTCTCTTGCAAGTGAGTTCCCGACTGCCTCGTGGAGACATGAATAATGCATTTCTGAAATGAATAAGGTATAAGTAGACACACAGGCAAAGGCTTCTGGATAAAGAATGTTCCGGGTTCTGCACAGGTGCCCAAGTTTAAAATCCAGCGACTAATGGACGTCTCTGGTGGCACCAGCCATCTCTGGGGTCCCACTAGAGACTAACTTCTTCTTAAATACTCCAGGTCAGTATTTCCAAATAATGGGTAGCCAAATTCAAAAAAGATCAAACATTTAAAAATTTCTTCAAGGAAAATAATTATTCTTATATTAAAATCTGCATAGTGGCCAAGAATTTGTTTTTTTTTTTAAAGCAGAAAGTTGCCAGGAAACATCATTCTCTTGTTGATTTTTTGAAAAAGATTTTATTTATTCTCAGAGAGAGGGGAAGGGAGGGAAAAAGAAAGGGAGAGAAACACGGATCAGTTGCTTCCTGCACGCCCCTGACTTGGACCGAACCCACAACCCAGGCCTGTGTCCTGACCAGGAATCGAAGCGGTGATCCTTTTGCTTTGTGGAGGGCACCCGACCCACTGAGCCACACCTGTTGGGCATGCGAGTGTTTTTTAACCATTTAAAACTATTAGGCTGTCCTCAGCTGTCATTATTCCAATGCGGGGTGTGTGTGTGTGTGTCTGATCTCTGTCCCCCAGCACGGAGCAGGCACTGATCTCTCCATAGAGGGAAGGGGGGTGGGAGGAGGGAAGGGGGGAAAAGAAGGGAGGGAGGGAGGAGTCAGAGTGGGTAACAGTTGCTGTAACAGGACTCCTGGGAACAGAGCTGCTGGGAGGGCATCAGGTAGAAGGAGTGACCTGGGGCAGGGTCCCCAGGACAAGAGGGTGCCTACCTGCCAGGCGCGGCCTGGGGGGGTTTGCAGTAGCTTGTTTGGGGGGAGGTCCAGATGGAGAGTTCAAAGGGGACAAGAGTTCACTGGGCCTGCCCCCCAGGCCAAGGAGAGACTGGCGGCAGGGATGCCTTTGAAAACAAGTCCAAAGGAGGGCTGTGGCAGGGTGGGTGTTGCTGGTCAGGAGATCTGGCCTTGGCCCAGGTGAGAGAGGGCGGGGCGTGGACTCAGCTCCAGAGGCAGGCTGGCTAAGAGAGAGGATGAGGAGGTAGGACCAAGCAGACTCAGCCAGTCACAGATCTGGGAGAAGGAGGAGCCCCTGGTGACCCCCATGTCCCAGCAGGAGGCTGGCTGAACCCACTAAGTCCAGCGGACCTCGGTGCCATCCTCCAGATGTGTGGTCACCTTAGGGCCACCGCTCTCGGCCACCTTGGGACTGGGCGTGCCCAGGATCACCCCACAGGGTGACTTCCCCTCTGCTGTGGGACCGGCCCCGCTCAGGGATCATCTGGACCCAGGAGTGAGGACCACAGGGAGCCCAGGTGCATCGACCTTGGACACACACGATGGACGAGCAGGACATGACCCTGCGTCTCTAGCCCCTGAGCGCTGGGGTCCTTTGTAACCACAGCCCAACCAGCTGACCCTGGTCAGCAAACACGTGGGGGCAGGGACGGACGGAATGAGCGAGTGGGAGGGTGTTGCAGGAACCAGGTGTCAGGCGGAGGGCGTGGCGCTGGGCAGACCGGGCTGGAGATGCTGCTTGGGTGCCAGGAGCACAGAGGGGCTGGGAGACCCTCCGGGCCGTGGAGAGCTGTGAGGGGAGGGGCCTCCGGGGAAGAGCCCAGCCTGAATGGGCGGGTGGCAGGGGAGGCCGCGCCCTCTCCCGCAGGCCCCCGGGGCTGCGTTGGAGGTGGGCATGGGCAGTGGGGGGCTGTCCAGGGCCACTGGAGCCAAGCACCTTGAACCAAGGCCTGAACCGGCAGACATTTGCCTCTCACGGCTGGGGAGGCCAGGCGTCCAGAATTCAGGTCGACGGGCCACTCGCTCCGAAGGCTCCCGGTGGGTGTTACGCTGTGACGTTTGGCGTGTCTGGGCCCCATTCAGCCTCCATCCCCGTGCGGCCCTCCCAGTCCCACTGGACCAAGGCCTGTCCTCAACCTGACTGGTTCCCGCGGCAAAGATTTCCTGTTTCCAGAGAAGGTCACTTCCTGGGACCGGGCGTTCGGGCGCCTACATGTTTTTGGGGAGAAGCAATACAAGCCGTAACAGGTGGTCACCCCGTGACACTTGGCGGGAAGGAGCGAGTTTGATGGCGGAACTGGCCGGATGCGGGGCTGAGCGGCCTCGGCGAGCCCGGGGCCAGCGGGGATGGCGGCGAGGAGGGGGAGGCAGAGAACAGAAGGTTCTTTCAAGCAGGGCTTCGGGAAGGAGAAGGAGAGGCTGGAGGGAGGGGTCAGGGTGGGAGACCCTTGTCCATGGGCTCGGGCCACACTGGGTCACAATGACCCTTTGACTGAAGAGAGGCTGGATCTGAAAGGGGGACCCTTCCCGTTGGTGGAGGGGGCGGCGGGCCAGCCCCTCACAATGGCCCCTCTGTGCCCTCCCTGCGCAGATGGCCTCGGGACCTCCACCCTCGCGGGGGTCCACACCCTGCCCTCCGCGGGTCTCACCGGGGCTGCCTTTCACAAAAAGCGGGGGGAGGGGAGCAGGGGGGCCAGCACACGACTTTTAAAAAGTAATTATTTGAATCAAGGAGTCGAGTAATTGGGGAATACATCGCGAAGGCCTGAGAGCTTCGGGGCACTTGGGATCGAACCCCGTTCCTTTTAGGGTGAAGCGGCGCATTCAAGTGGAGTTGCCTTGGCACCACCAATGTCCACATTTTTGAGGAGACACGTGGCATTCCTGGCCTGGCAGCGACACTTCAACACAAGAGCCACCTGTGGCCCTGAGGCCGGGGCTGCACTTGGGGCAGGTGTGGGGGATGGGCGGGGAGGGGGAGGGGATTGGAAGTGCGAACTTCTGGTTGTAAACTAAGTCCCAGGGAAGTGACCTGCTGCACAGGGAACAGAGTATCACCGATGCCCCGTGATAGCCAGGTACTGGCCTCCTTGTGGTGGTCACTTCGCAAGGCGTACACTTGTCGAATCGCTATGTCCTACCCCTGAAACTCACACAACACTGCAGGTCAGCTGTAGCTAAAAATAAATGTACAAAGAAGAAATGCAGAGTCTCAGGCCCGGCCTGGCCCTCCTCCAGGGCCCTTTGTGCATTTCAGGTTGAGGAGTGCAGGGGATGTGGACTCAGGACAGCTGGCTCCCGCAGCCCCTCCTCTGAGACTCGCACCCCGGCCCCCCTGCCACAGGCCCCCGCCCCGCACACCCCCTCTCCCCTCCCCTCCTCTCCACAGGAGTGGGGAGCTAGACAGCAAAGCTGCGTTTCTGAAGGTTTCCCGCGTCCCCGGCCACGCCCTCAGACAGCACGCGAAGCAGGTCCTTCTTTGTCACCCCGTCCGTCTGTCACCCACCGGGCGATGAGAGGGAGCCGTGCTTCACACACGTGAGTCGATAAGAGCTTGTCTGCGTGGGTGCAAACGTCGCAGCTGTCCCAAATGGCGTGGGAACGCCGAGCAGTTATTGCTGCCCGCCGGCCCCCGCAGTCACGTGCCTCCGTCCAGGCGCCTGGCGAGCTCGGATGGCACTCTCTGCGTGCAGGGCCCCGCCGGGGTGCACCGTGTGGCCTGTCCGGTGGGGCTGCCTGGTCACTCCGCCTGGTCACTCGATCGTTCGGGGCAGCTGGACGGGGGAGGGCCTGCTTCGCCTACAGGAGGGTGGGGTGCAGGAAGGTACGCACCCCTTCTTCCGGGAGGCCAGTTTCCCCCTCTCTGCAGTTTAGCAGGACTCCTGTTCCTTCCCCTCCCCTCATTCTCAGTCCTGCGCCCTGGTGGACCCATTCCTACGAGATACTTCTTCTCGGTCGATCCGTCGCTCTTTCCCGTTAGTTCTCGGTAAAACCCTCAGCGTCTCCTCTCACGCCTGAGGCGGTACTTTTCGGTGCATTAAATTACCTTTCGAGTCAGAGCTTCATTTGTTTTGGGTCTTAGACCCAAGCTTTAAAAAAAATCGTGGTAAAATAGACATAAGGAGCAGTTTATCATTTCAGGCGTTTCTAGTGCAGCTCCGGGGCATGGAGCCCGACGCAGAGCTCTTTCTGTCCGGTAACACGGAGCCTTGCCCCCACTCCGCACGAGCTCCCCGTGTTCCCCTCCGACCCTGGCGCCCCCGCCTTCCTTTCTGTCTCTGAAAGTGACGCCTCTTGGGACCTCTCACGAGTGGAACAACACGGCACTCCGCGGGGTTCGTGTCTGGCTCGTCTTCGTCGAGGTGATGTCCTCAAGGTCCACGCGTGTTGCGGCTCGTGCAGGATCTCCTGCGTGGGGGGGGACAGGCCACATTTTGTTCATCCGCTTGTCTGTCTGTGGACATTGGGGCGGCCGCCGCCTTCAAACAAAGAAGTGTGTGACTCACCAAACGCTGACTATCTACTGCGAGCAAGACACACACTTCTAGGAAAAAAGAGCCGTTTTGCACTTTTCTTTCAGATCGCAAGAGCAGTACAGCGTTTGGTTGTACGGAAAGTGTTTTCATCACTCCTTGAGCTGACTGTGAGAACCCTTTGCTGTCGGCCGCCCCGAGGGCTGGGGCCTGGGCGGGTGCTTCTGAAAAACTCAGCTCCGCGTTTCCCTCATTCTAGATAATAAATATTTAAACAGCACTGGTAATTGAATAGCCTTTTCAAGCCGTGCGTGTTACTGATTTCCTTGTGAATTTGAAATTTTGACAGTCTGCAGACAATCTACCACGCAGAGCTGAGCTTGACGTGTTAAAAGCAGGCTCCTGATTTAAGAGCGTAATGAGTTCCTGCTGCTCAGCCTTCTGATCCTTGTTAGGGGAACCCCCCGGGGCGTGCGCGGGGGGGGGGGGGGGGGCATCGTCACGGAACAGACTCTGTCGTCCCAGCCGTGAACCTGAACACGTCGGCGCTGGTCTCATTTGTACGTGCCTGTGTTACTCGCTAATGATCATGCTCGGCCTGAGTGGCCACGCGCTTAGTCACACGTGTTCTAATTAGTTCTGAAATCAGTTCTTCTTGCTGCACAGAAACATCCAGTTGTTATATTTTGTACTGACAGAAAAGCGGTGTTCAAATCAGCCATTTCTCCGTGACGAAGTATTTGAAGTTGGGCTCCCATAAAGGTTTTTAATTTTTTGTTTTTTAATTTATGGACTTGAGAGGGAAAGGGAAGACTTCTATTTGTGGTTCCACTTAGTTACACATTCATGGGTTGTGTCTTGTGTGTGCCCCGAACAGGGATCGAACCCACAACCTTGGTCTATGGGGACAATGTTCTAACCAACTGAGGTACCCGGCCAGGGCCCCATGAACGCTTTCTTCTACGTACAATGAAGGTTATACGCACACACCTACATGTGAAGGCACACACGTCTCTATAAGGGTTTTTATTTTTTTTTATTTATTTTTATTTTTTTTTAAGATTTTATTTTTTATTTATTTTTAGAGAGAGGGGAAGGGAGGGAGAAAGAGAGGGAGAGAAACAGCAATGTATGGTTGCCTCTCACATGGCCCCCACTGGGAACCTGGCCTGCAACCCAGGCATGTGCCCTGACTGGGAACTGAACCGGGACCCTCTGGTTCCCAGCCCGTGCTCAATCCACTGAGCTACACCAGCCAGGGCTCTATAAGGGTTTTTAAATTGCTGATCGAATCCCTGCCGTCAGAATGTGGGATCCACAGGCAGGCCGTCCTCATCGGTTCACCGTGGGCCCCGTGGCCTGGGACCACACGTCACACACAGACTGACCCTTGGAGTTTGTGGAATGAATGAGGACATGAGGGTGCAAAGCAGCAGACACCGCTTCATGGGTGACACCCCACACCTGTGAGGGGCACCGGCCGGTTCTGTGTCCCCTTCCCCAGGGCAGCTGAACTCTGCTATGGCTTACGTCACCACAGGGCGCAGTCGGGCGGGCTCCATCGTCCCGTAAGCCAGCCGCGCTGCAGGGCACTCCTACATCTGCACATGACAGTGCAGAAACGGTTACAGAAGAACTTATCTAAGAGGAATTGTTCCTGACCCGCTTTTGGAAGTGCTGTGTAAATTATCCCTAATGCAAGGAAAGATTTTGTATACTCCCTCGGGGTTCTAGACGGTAGCATCTGAATCACTGTCATCTTTTAAACACTGAATTTTTAGTGGCACCATCATTGTGAGCACTGTTAGGACTTAGGAACCCTAATCATGCTAATTTAGGAAATGCTGTTTGGGTGCTCCCAAGTCTGGTCAGCGCCTGGCTGTGCGCAGCCCCGTGAGCTGAGGATGAGCCGACATTTTAAATGTTTTGAAAACAATCAAAAGAAGACTATTTCATGATGTGAAAACGATAGGAAATCAGATTTCTGAGTGGGTAAATAAAGTTTTATTGGAACACCGCCGCACATGTGGGCTTAGGTCTTGTCTGTGCTGCTGTCCAGCCCTAGCACCAAAGCTCAGCAGTTGGGACAAGCTGTATAGCCGTAGAATTGAAAGTATTCACCACCTTGCTCCTTGTAGACCCCAGCCGTGGACCACTGTGCCCGAGGGATGCTCTCCTGGTGCCCGGTGGCCTAGTCTCCTGCCCCACCCCCCAGCAGCCTGCAGCAAGCTCCCTGTTGCAAAGTGCCCCACCCTGCATCGTCCCCCCTCCCCACAAAGCACAGCTCTCATTCCCTGCTGCTCCCAAGTTCGGTGGGAGGAGGAAAGCAAAGCCTTTTATTTTTGCAGGCAGGTGATACACATATGGCAAATGAATGGTGAAGGGAATTCAGACTAAAGTGTGAAAGTCTAATAGGCCTCCCTTTATTCTTTCACCCACGTAAGATGCACTGGGGCTTTTTTTTTTCTTCTTCTTCTTAAGGAATTTGCTCTCTGAATGCAAAATCTTTCAGGGGCTTTACCGATTCTCTGTAGTAGACTAGGATCCTAGTAGATCAATAACCCAGTGCCAACTTCTTATTCATTCCTCATCTACGAAATCTTTAGGGGAACCAAGTGTGTATGTGGTGCAATTTGCCTACTCTGCGAAAACAAAACTCAGAGGAGTTGCTAGTAAATGCAAATCCAACTTCCCTGGTCTCAAAGTCTGCTGATGTTTCCAAAATCACTTGAGTGAAAGGCTGTTGAACGCTGCAGGCGGTGATTTGTGTTTGGCTCCCACGGGGAAAGAGCGTTACCCGCACAGCTCTAAAGTTCCAGGCAAGTTGGGTCATCTTTTCACGCTCCCAGCGGTCACAGCGCAAATCACTGGTCACTCTCCGGCCAGATCGCTGGAAGTCAGCAAACGGGTGAAACAGCGCCACCCAGAGGGCCGCTCCGGATGTTGCAGTTACAGCCGCCTGCAAACGCTGCCTCCAAGGGCAGAAAGGCCCGTCAGAAGTGCCACCTGGGGCAACAGGGCGCGTCCCTGTCACTGAATCAGTGCAGCGTTTCCCTCATCTCTCCAAGCACTCCTTACATCCCTTCGTCGCTGGGAGCTTTGAGAGTGAGCAGCACAAGAAAACGTCCCACGGTCTCGGCCCTCCCTCGAGTGAGATCCCCTTCCTCTCCCAAAGAGCCAACGGCTCTCTTTTAGGTTTCTGAAAGACAGCCCTTCTCTTTCGTTGTGTGAAAGGGGAGCGAGGGGAAGCGCGCCGCCGGTGCAAGTCTCTCTAGGCGCTCAGCGAGCTGCCCCGGTATTTTAAGAGGCAAGCTGATAAGCAATGAGAGTTGGTAAGGTGAAGACCTCAGCGTGTCCTGCGGAGGCGTGGCATCTACTTCCTTCCTTCCCCCAAAGGCTTTGGACGTTTAACTGACAGGCAGTGCAGTGCTCCGCTCCTCGGTGCACGTGGCCAGGACCTGTGTACCCGCCGAGGCGACCAAGATCCAGAACGTCTGCATCACCCAGAGCGACCTCTGCCCCCGAGGGTGACCTTTCTCCATGTGGAAGAGAGGCTGCTTGTACTTGAACTTCGAATATGTGAATTCACTCAGCATCTACTCTGATGTCTAGTTTTTCTTGCTCAGCATGGTTTTGAGATATGCCTGTGCTCTTGTTCTTTTTTTATTTTTTATTTTTATGTTTTGATTTTAGAGAGAGGGGAAGGGAGGGAGAAACAGAGGGAGAGAAACATTAATGTGAGAGAGAAACATCAGCTGGTTGCCTCCTGTATGTGCCCCAACTGGGGACTGAACCCGTAACCCAGGCATGTGCTCTGACCAGAATCGAACCGGCGACCTTTCAGTTTGCGGATGACACCCAACTGCTGGAGCCACGCCGGCTGGGGCTGTGCTCTCTCCTTCCTCTGGATCGCTCAGTCCTGTTCCGCTGCAGGAAGGACTATACCAGTTGGTCCCTCCATTCTCCTGGCTTGTTACTTTTAAGGCGGTTTGTTCGGTTTGCCTCTGGTGAAGGGTTTGGGCGAATTACACCCTCGCGTTGCCCAGGCCAGTCCATT
>PVJI01026701.1:0-18690 GCA_004026765.1 Micronycteris hirsuta | reverse complement strand
CAGCCTCCCTCCTCCCCCTTAGTTCTGTCCATGTGTCCTCTACAGTGGTTCCTGAAAACGCTTCTCCCCATTGCCCCCTCCCCCCTCCCCCCTGGCTATTGTTAGACTGTTCTTAATTTCAATGTCTCTGGTTATGTTTTGCTTGCTTTTTGCTTTTGTTGATTATGATCCAGTTAAAGGTGAGATCATATGGTATTTGTCCCTCACTGCCTGGCTTACTTCACTTTCTTAGTCAAGCCCATCCCCTCCTGCCTTTTTCTGAACAATCTTTCTACTTTCATGAGAAAAGATCACCTGAGTTGAGTTTTTTCAAAGTTTTTTGTCTCCATCATACTTCTTTTTTTCACCAGTCTTCTAAGGTGAATGTTGTAAACTTTTCCTTAACTTGATCTCCTTTCAATTCTGGAACATTTCTTTCTTCTTATTTAGTCTTCCACATCCTCTACCCCCTCTTTCTTGTCACGTTCTACCAGGAGCTCCGGGACGGTTGGAACGCCCTTCTTTTAGAAACTCTTCCTTTATGGCTTTCATGATATTGGTTTTCTTATATCTGTATAACTGGCTTTTATTTATTTTTTTTTTGGTCCTTCTTATGCCTTTCAAATGCTTACCTTTCCATGTTGTTTTTTTCTTCTTTGACTTATGGCAACAAAAGTTCATTGTCTCACTCACTTTGTATGCTCATCGAAGATTAGCTGGAGCTTCCGTTTCTCATGGTTAGTTGTGGACACAAGCTGGCAGAGGATTTCCCTCGATCCACGCATCCAAAATCTAGACAAGGGCAAGAGAATGTAGTAAATCACAGAATAATGCTGAAAACTTCTACCTGGAAGAGATTCATATTACTGCTGTGAACATTTCACTGGTCAAAGTCAGTCATAGGGTTAAGCCCATCTTCTGAGCACAATCCTGTTATATATGTACCTTAAGGAAAGTCATGGGAATGTGCAAACAAGGGCCGTAGTGATTGCCACGGAAAACCAAGATGTGTGGTCTTTTTGTAGTGGCCTACCCACACCAAATGCTAAGTTTGTTGAAACTCTATATTCTGCAAGGGACCTTACTGTACAGTACATAGTAGATATTAAAAAAACTTGCTGAATTAAATTGAGGATGCTGTGAACCAGTTTTAAAAAACTGTAGATACAGATTCAGAAATACAGAAAGTGAAACATTTGCTATGAAATATATTTCTTTGCAATTTACATAATGCATAATGCATTAATGTGACCAGGAGGATGCAAGAAGAAATAAACAAAATAGGTCTAGTAAGATTCCTTGTTTTACCAAAATGACTCAAATAGATTGTGAAATATGCCAATGCTAACATGAGTTGGCTAGGCCTATGTTGCTTCTGTCTTAGGTCCTATCCTTAACGGTGTTCTGATCCCCCATCTGATCTTAACACTCTTTTGTAAACACTCTTCACTTGGAAGAAATTGAGAAGGCAGCAGAAGACGGTGACATTGAGCACTATACTTGAATAACTGACCTTATCACACTGTGCGTGTGCGCTTTCTAATTCTATAATGACTTTTACCCAATTGCTTCTCTTTTCTGGCCTTAGTTAATGACGAAGAAAGTATACGATATATGTACTATGCACAACACTATATACATATATATGTGTGTATATATATTCCATATATATGTACATACATGAAATATATGTATATACATGGAATACATATATAGTATATGTATAGACATGTTCCATTGAATATATACACACACACAATGGAATATATATACACATATATACATACACATACACACACATACATACTCCATGTATAGTACTAAGCATATTTCAGTTGGCTATTTTCAAAATTGAGGAAATACCAGGATATAGTAAACTTTCATAACCACCTCATGTTCTTTGTGGAATGAAGTGGGAATATAATTAAGTCAAATAAAGCTCTTAGGTCTACAAATGCATACATTAGTAAAATGAACTTTGAGCCATGCCTTAATGGAATCCAGATATGCAGATAAGATGCTTTTTATTCTTTAACAACAACAAAAAACTCAAATATTTGGACAACAGAATTAGAATCAAGACCGGAATGAATAGAGATGTCTCAATGAGAATAGGCAGCACGTGCCCTGGCCAGGCAGCTTAGTTGGTTGGAACAGTGTCCCATACATCGAAAGGTTGCAGGTCTGATCCCTGGTCAGGATCACATACTTAAATTGCTGGCTCAGTCCAGGTCAGGGCACGTAAGGGAAGCAACCGATTGATGTTTGCACGTAAACATACCCTCAGGTGAGGATTAAAACAAAGAATAAGGAGCATGATTGAGTTTCATGAGAGACAGAATTTAGCAGATAGAATGGGAACTGGTTAAGAAGATATTTATGCTGATCTGGAGGAAGGTTGGGGAGTTACCTAAAAAGAAAAAATAACAACTTTTCTTCTCATAATTTTTTTTTCTATTTTTTTAATTGCATTTGACATTTTTACCACAATTTAGAGCAAGACATTAAATGACTGGCCTGAGATTATTGCCTCTGTCTCTGTATCTCTCTGTCTTACTCAGCAATGTATTGGCCCTACCTCTCGGTAATTTGTTGTGAAAAATATCTTACTACTCTCAATAGAGTTAACCATATTACTTCAGTCTCTAAAGAAAATCCTTGGATATTTTTGTTTTGATTCTCCACAAAATTCCTTTTTTTTTGGAGGAGGATTTAAAGAATCTTCTTTTTTGGATTCTTTAAATGGCTTTTTTGGTCAAAGAACTGTTTTCCAGTTTGCCTGAATAATTGTCATCTTATCGATAGTTAGTGATTAAAATAATTATCATTATTAATCTTTTCTTTTTCAGTGATGTATTAAGAAGTGGCTTACAGCCCATTTCTTTTCAGATCTACTACTGTGTTAGCTCAAACTTCTTTTCTCTATTCTTTATCTTAAAGGTAGTAGTAATTTAGTCAGTACAACATCTCTAATTTTAATATGCAAATCAGTTTGATTTCTCTCCCAAACACAATAAGAATGATTTAGATTGAACAGAAAGGGAAATTTATTTTTTTTCTGAAATAATTTCTGCAACCATCATATTTCAGCAATTAAATGGCTCCCTATTCAGCAGAATCTTTTATATACAAACATTAATTTCACTGTAAAATTACAATAGTTTCCAGTTACAAAATTGGGTTCATAAGTTTGCAGGTTTTTCTTGCGAAAACAGATTTTTTCAGCTTGACTTCTGAATAGTTGGCCATTTCTAAGAAGTTCAGCTCTTTGATGAATGACCGGCTATATAATTTAATTTCTTCTTTCCTTTGAAGTTAAAAAAATAAAGCAACATAGAATTGATTTAGCTGTGAATGATTAGACTCTTGTGTGCTAGTCAAAAATGGAAGGCTCTGAAAATGTGTCTCCTTTGTCTTTTGCTTTTTTCCAAAAAGATGTACCTGATGTGGCCCTATATTATTGTGGATTGACAAAGGAGACTTATGTGTAAGCCAAACAAAAAGCTGTCAGAAATTGCTGTCATAGAATGTACTTGTTCTAAATAATGGAAGTTGACAGGGTCAGAAGATCAACAAGTGGACACATGGTTAGTAAATCAAAAGAAGAAACTTGAGTACGAGAGTCTGTCTCTGATCATCTGCAATAAACATGAAAAAAAAAGAATACGATTAAAAATATCTCTCTCCCTTTTTTCTTGTGTGTGTTCATTTCAGCTTATAGTGAGGGAGTGGGGAGATATATTGCTTGTTAGTATATTATTCATAGAAAGTCAATTTTTCTTTTTCAGCCAAATAGGAAGTAAATCATTTTGTGTCACTTCATTTAGAGTGAGAAAACTATTAAAGCAACACTGTCGCACACAATTCTTTTTAATTCCATCAATTCTTGATGTCATGTTCGATGTTATGTCATTGTAGGGTGGTCTCAAGATAAAGTGATGTCTGTACCTCATTTCTTTACTTTGGCTCATAGAAGATTTGGAAAACAGGCTTTGTGAATTAGGCTAACCTTAATCTCAGAGACACCAGCCACGTTGCTGAATCTACTATGAGATAATAAAACGTCCTTGTCTGAAGTATTAGGTTAATGATGTATTAACAAAGAAATGGCTTGATTTCAGTATTAAAATTATGATTCAAGTGTATTTTGGCATTTAGGGTTGTAGTTTTACTAGCTATCAATATATTCCAATAAAGAAGCCAACATATGGATGTTTTTAAAAACCTGCCTTCAGGTAGATTGTGTCTAATTAGGCTTTCTTATTATCCTGTCTGTTCTTGATGGGGTATTGTTTCAATTCTAAATACTTCACATGTGTTTAGTTTTGCAAGTAGGCCCTGAACCCCACTACTACCTATCCAGTGCCCTTTAAGAAATATTGTCTTTTAAAATCTCATTCAAGTAAACATTTTTGATATTCAGTACAACCTGATTCTGATTATGTAGCATGCAAAATTTGAGGGATCAAATCTTCAGCAATTTGCTTCCCCAAGTTGCTTTCTTAAATCAGTTTTTAAATAGATTTATGTTGCCTGTGGATATAAAGCAATAGAGTAAAACTAAACCTTCCTGATTTCCAAATCAGCATTTAAAGAGCTATAATTCATATTTAATGAAGAAAAACAGCTAAATAAGCATCCATAAGCATTTAACTAGAGACTTTATGCTCATAAAGTTTTTATCCCCTGCAAAAGCCACTTTACCGTATCTTTTTATTATACATTGATGCAAATAGCTAAGAGGAAGCTGGATATTGTTAGACTGCTATTAAATTATAAGAGAACAAATATTAGGAATAAATTTAAACTCAGTTAACTAGGAAAGACTGGCAATTTTCCTAACTCCTAACTTGTTCTCAACATTTTAGTTTTCAAAGAGAGAAAATGTTTTATTGCCAACAGAACATGAAACAATATTGAGGCCAGATGTCTCTGACCTTTTGTGCAAGAATAAAGCACTTTCTATTTCTGGGCTGGACGTCCTGTTTATAAATAGATACATTGTGGTGAAAGCTGACTTGTTTTACCTGTGAAATTGGGTTTGGCCATTTCCCCTGAACTAAGGATGGGAGGTTGAGTTACTTGCCTGAAGGCAGATTGTAAGATTGATAGCATAATGAATGTGTATCTGGGGCTTTGTTGCTGCTCAAGTGTATATGCCTTGAATCTTTATCATTAAAAAACATTCCATCTTAAAGTAAAAGCCAAGATCATGGCTAGTTAAAATGAAAAAACACACTGTTTGAGAACTAGCTGGTTCTTTAAGAGAGTTTTTCATTGGTTGCAGGTCTCAATTTTGCCTGACATTGGTCTTATTTCCTAAACCAGTCTAGAATTGAAGAGGAATTTCGAGACATATTTAGAGAGTGTGAATAATCAAGAACATTACTTTAAACAGACACTGAGATTTCAGCGTGTATATTTGGCCAACTGCTTACAACTACGCTTAGGAAGGTACCATCCCTTCTTCCTGGCACAACCAATGTCCTTCCAATTTCAATATTCTAAGCAAGTAAAGTGACACGATTAGCTTCAAACAAATCATTCAGTTGCCTAATCAGGTTTAAGCCACCAAAAAAAAAAAGTCCTACTAACATTAAAAAGACATTGATTGTGCTTTAACTTATCTCTCCAATTATGTATTGTCATCACATGGAAAATTTTAAGTCTAATCACTTTGAAGAAAGAAGAAAAACACCTTATGTATTTATTTGCATTTCAATCTTCTGAAATATACTTGCCTTTCCAGAATGGACAGCAGGACCTATGGCAAGTTTCCTTTCCTTTCTGTCTGTGGCACAGTTTTGATTGGTGCCCAAAGACTAGGTGGGCCTGAAGAAATCTCTGTATATGTACTTGGGAGTAAAATTTAAACTGACCACCGACTCTAAGTCTCACACAAAAGTAGGATGACTGTAAATTTCTTCTGCATTAAAAGGAGTGCTCTATTGATTTCTGGACTGAAATACAAGTGGTACCCAATGGACCGCTGTCTTAATGCAGCAGAGCAGATTCAATGAATTGCCCAATTCTCTAGGGTCCTTTAGAAAACTACCCAGAGAATGGTTTTAATGGAGAAATGGCACAAGAAATTGAGTACGGGGTCTCCCAGCACTCATCCATTAAGGCCATGACATCTGAATCATTGCCTCAGAATTATGTACGGCCCTAATAGAAGAGTTTAAGAAAAGAGTGGGGTCTGGTATTCAGGGCATGGATTTTTGTGTAGAATAACTCATTCTGCATCTGAAGGACACCTGTATCTATTGACCTGTTGATTGGCTTATGAAGATGAGAGAATCCTGTGTCAGAATCCTCCATAGAGATTATTCCTATGTTCAGTCACTGTTGAAAACACACACAGCACATGTTAGAGAACAATTAACTTTGGGCGGTCAGCTTCGGTGAGTCAGGCTAACATTTGTGGGCTGACCTTCCTTGTACTTAGTACTCATCATTAGCTTGAGGTGAGCCCTTCATATGAATGCAATGGATACAACTCTGATAATTCAGTGCGGGAGTATATTAATTTGATTTAGCTTTTCCATTAAATAACATTTTAAAAATAGCAAAGGCAGTATAAAATTGATTGAATAATGCACGTGTATCTGGGGCATTGATGCTGCTGGGGTAATGATATGCTATATATATCTTAAATCTCATTATGAAAACGATACATGTTTATTATAGAAATTTGGAATTTGTACAAAAAGTACAAAGTGAAAACATTCTTACAGCTTAAAATATTTCTTACATCAGAAATATATAGATTACATGTTGATTTTTCCTCCCACTTTTGTATGTTAATAAATACACTTCTATTATACTTTTAATTGCTTTATTACATTCCATATTGAGATAACATAATTTATTTAATTAATTAATTATAGACCTTTAGATTGTTTCCAATTAATAACATAATAAAAATGCTGAAATAGAAATAGCCCTTTATAGAAATTTTGTGCACTTTCTGCTATCTCCCCAGGATAGTATTTAAGACGGAAAGTACTGTAATACCTAAGTTGTTCATTGTAATGATTCTTACATATATTGTCAAGTTGTCTTTCATAAAGGTCATGCCGATTTTTATTCCCAAACATATTATTAAAATTTCTGTTTCTTCATTTTAACCAACACTAAGAATTCTATTTTAAAAATACTGGCCAATTAATAGACAGAAGATGCTATTTCATTGTTAAATGTGTATATTTGATTATTTAAAGTGCTAAATGTTTTTCACATGCTTATCAGCAATTTATACATCTTATTTGGTGTACTGTCTGCTTTTATCATCTGCCCAAGTCTTTCCCACAGGGTGTTTATTTATTCTTATTAATTTTAAGGCCTCTTTATATATTAATAATATCAACACATCTCTTTGTCATGTGTGTTAAAATATTTCTTTTGTCAGTTTGTGATTTGGAAAGAGGCATTTTCCAGCAGGTTTTGTTTTCTATATTTTACGATAATCTTAAAATGGGTAGGCACAATGACAGAGCATTTGGGAAAGGAAGCCACGGATGTGCTGGATGTGGAAGAAGAGTGGGCTAAAGTGAGGTGGCAGGAGACCAGAACTTATTTTTGTACATTGTGAACTCATATACAAAGGCAGATAACTGACTGTATATTCTTACACAACCATTTGCAAACCATTAAGAATTTTTTCTCACAGTAATTTGTAGTGGGACAGATTAATGGGCAAGTAGTGATAGGTCAGGTTAAGGTGAATAAGCTATTCTATGTGATTAAGATGACAATTAGAGAGGTGCATTAACTCTTAAGGTCATTAAGCTTCCACTTGGTATGCTGTAGTTGTAATTTACCAGTGACCTTTAAAAGTGGGTGAACTTTCAAATGTGTTTTTACAGAGATTTACTCAAAGGAGTGGACTCAGTAGGGACTGGGGTGAGTGTATGGCCTGTACACACGGGCTGATTAGATGCCATTTCCTGGGCTGACAGCATTAATAATGATCAGATTATTGAAGATATGCTTCTGACCACCTACGCTGTCTGTCTGTCTGTCTGTCTGATATTTGTGTAGGAGTTGTTTTCCTCCAGAGCTATTGTGACTCTAGCTGAAAAAAATCTTTTCCTCTCCTGGGAGCCTTGTTTATTTACTTCCGCTGTCTTACCCATTATTCCAAGGACTTTAAAAGTATTAGGGAGATCGATATTGCATGTTCTTCCATGGCAAACAGATTAATTCTAATCAAGAGGATGTCACTTTTTATTCTGTTCAGGGAGGGCTGGGGTGTTGTGCTGACTTCACTGACAGCTTTCACAAGTGCGTCATTTTAGATAATGGATAAAATGGGACATTTTTTGGAAGCAGGTTTCATTTCTTAGCATGGCACGAATGTGCTTACATCACTCATGTTAGCAATACAAGTGTGTGGTCAAGGGGGTGTGTTAATGGATATATTGTGATGTTTTCAGAATAAGTCTTTCAGAAATTTTGATCTTTTCTCATTCCCTTCTTTTTGGTAAAAATGTGGCAGATTTTTTTAGCATGCAATCCTGAAAAAACATCCTGGGTGGGTTAAGTAAAGTATGTACCATACAGGAGTATTGTGAGGATTACAAATGATAAAGTTTGGGAAAATGCTTTGAAAAAATTGTAACATACTTCGTAAATGTTAGGTACAGAGATGATTATTTGCTGATGGAGTATGACATCTTGGCCTTTGCTCCAACTTTTGAAGAGGTCACTACTACTGACAGAAAGAATGAATGATCACACCGCTGAGGGCAAAGGTAGAAGATAAAAACTGCAGGCCAGGAGAAGCATATCTGCTTAAATCATTAAGCATGGAGGAGGAAGATTTTGAGAGGGGTGGGTGGGCGGGCAGTGGGCCTGCTTTGTTTTTGATTAGACACCTGTGTGGACTCTTAATCACCACATGGAACCACGAAGTGCCATCAGTTTATAAAGTCACCCCATTCATCAAGCCCTTCCTTTGTGCTGTGGGGCCAGCACAATGGAAGGAGCAGCCTGCACTGAGAGTCTGGAGAGTGAGTGTGAGTTCCAGTCACACCACAGACTGCATCCGTGAGGCATCTACTTAGCTCATAAGTTTCTCCACGTAAAAAGGGGAGTTTGGGAATGTTGGCATTTACAAAGGTGAGGTATGTATACGGAATTTCCTGGATGTTAATGCTAAGTGAAAGAGTGAAAAATAAAAACATTTAGTAAAAGTACCAGTGGGATACAGATATGGCCAAAATCATGAAAAATGACAGTCGGGAAATGCTGGGCTAGGTTATCTTTGGTTTCATGTTGAGCCCTAATATTTATTTATATATTTCTGATTTTATTTATTTATTTTTAGAGAGAGGGGAAGGGAGGGAGGAAGGAAGGGAGAGAAATATTGGCCTACAACACAGGCATGTGCCCTTACTGGGAATTGAACCTGTGACCTTTTGGTTTGCAGGCCGACAGTCAATCCACTGAGCCACACCAGCCAGGGTATAATATTTAAATACATAATTTCTTAAGACAAGAAGGTTAGTAGCAAACTTGACAACATTGTATCTCTGTTCATTTCTATAGGTTTCTGGACCAAATTAGGCCATACATGCTCTGTGTAGCATCAATCATTCCAGAATTGCAATATGAATTTAGACCACAGTGAGTGTAGCTGGCATGAGTTTTTACACGTATCAGAGACAGGACAACCAAGAAGGAGAATTGAATTCAGTGACAGGCCAGAGCAGTAACAAACTTTCAATGCACATAGTGTTTCATGGGCTGCTAACCTCATCCGGTCACTGCAGTCATATCCTCCCCTTTGCATTAGCGCTGCAGACAGCTGCCTGGTGCACTGTGTGATTTCACTCATCCATTGGTTTCTCAAACATCAAACTGTCTATTATAAAAGCCACCCAATGACCCTTCCTTTGCCTTCTTGTGCCATTTTGATAGCCAAATATTTTAGAGAATCTTTGCTCAGAGAAGAGAATTCTTAAACCTTTTGGGTACTACTTATAGGAGAATTGTATCCAACCATGAGACTGCTTCAGAATATCCTGTTCATCTTATTGTACTGCTTTATTATTCAGTGATGAGAAAAACAGTAAGACTGCATTGTCTCCCACTGAATCTGTGAAAGAAATGAGAAGCAATACCCACTGTGTTGCATCTATTCATCAATAGTAATCAAATACTTTATAAAACTCTTACAAAAAAGTAACAAAGTTACTTGTATCCAATACTTTTGGGGAAATGGAATTGTAATCAAACAATTTCTTGTTTATTTTGTTCTTTCTGTTGGATCTATCAGGCCTACTAGCAGCAATTAGTGCTGCAGGGTCTAGTTCAAATGCCCTCTTAATGTTCCTCAAATGAAACTCAGGCAGAACAACAAGTAAGAGCAAGTGTATGAGTTTTCCCAGAATTAGAGCAGCTTTGGCGGAAGCTCTGCTGGGGACCTCTGGGTGGGCTGGTGGGAAGAGAGTGACTGCAGTGCATGGCAGTTCACATACACGGCTTGTGAGTGGGTCAGACAACCTGCTAAGCAAACAGCAGGATCAGTCATTTCTTTTGCTTTCGGGAAAGGGTAGCAAATGTTTCTGCTGTCTAGGAAAGCTCTTTCATACACTGACAGGTTAAGTTCACTGTTTTTATCTGTTTGGAATCTGATCATGTTGGAAAGAGTGTAGGTTGGTGGTGAAGAGGCCTTGCAGTCAAATCGACCTGCCTTCAAAATCTGGCTCCATTGTTAGCACTCATGTAGCCTGGGTTATGTGTATCTTCTTGGTGCACTTGTAAGAGGGGGCTAATGAGGACCTAACTCATACGTTTGCTGTGAGGATCCTATGTCAGCAGCTGCTTTTGTTCCACTTCGAATCTTCTCCATCCGTTTTTTATTCCAGCTTCTGGGCAGGGGATTCTCCGACAGCTCAGACATAGAGAACTGATAGAACTTACTTGGCGCCCACCCGTACAAGCTGGGAGTGATACACATCAGAATACTGTTGACATATGGTTCTCTGCTGCATTTCAGGTTAATAATTAGTACACGATATAAGGCAAGGGTTTCTGTTCTCTTTTTTTCCCCTTTCAGATAAAGTTCAGTATCATTTGTTAAAAGACTTTCTCTTTCCCATTGATATGCCTGTCACTTTTGTAAAAAATTCCGTTGACCATGTATGTGTGGGCCTATTTTCTGAATCTCTATTATGTTTCAGTGATCTCAATATTTATCTTTTGCAAATACCAAATTATCTTGATTGTAGTAGCTTATACCAAGTCCTGAAATCAGGCAGGATAAGGTCTCCAAATTGCTTTTGTTATTCCAGGATTTTTGCATTCCCATATAAATTTTAGAATCAATTTGCTAATTTGTATAAAATGTCTTCTAAAATTTTGATCAGATTGGCATATTTTATTTATTTATTTATTTTCAGAGAGAGGAGAAGGGAGGGAGAAAGAGCAATGTATGGTTGCCTCTCACATGGCCCTCACTGGGGACCTGGCCCGCAACCCAGACATGTGCCCTGACTGGGAATCGAACCAGAACCCTCTGGTTCCCAGCCCACGCTCAGTCCACTGAGCTACACCAGCCAGGCAGCTATACCAGCCGGGCCAGATTGGCATTTTTAAGAAAAGTTTCACATAGTCAACTTTGTTTCTCTCTACTGCATTTTAGGTTGTATTCCTTCCTAGAAATCTCTTTTTTTCAAAAGCTCTAATATTTTCTTCTAGAAATTTAATTTCACTTTTTACAGATATGCATGCATATAAATATATCTATATATCTATAGGTCTATGTATTTTTTCTCATGATGTGACATGATTTAGGCATGTACAGGGTGGGGCAAAAGTAGGTTTACAGTTGTACGTGAAACAGTTTATTCTTCTATCATTATTTATTAATTATTGTATTTTTTCCATATGAACACCTGTAAATCTACTTTGACCAACCTTGTATAGTTCATAAATGGTTACCCAGTAGTTTCAATATCATTAAGGGAAAAGAATCCTCTCTTTTCTGAGTTGAAATGCCCCACCAGCTGGGTTCTCATGTGTATTGACTTTGCTTGGTTTCTTAAGTGCAGCCTGGTCCCCAAATCTCTTAGTGTTTAAAGGTCATATGTAATTTATAATGTCCATTTTTATATGATGTGCTTACAACTGATTATGTATGTGTTTCATCACTAGGCTGCTTTACAGATATTATACTCCTAGTTTAGATATTAAGACCTCATTGCTATTCAGCGCATAGTTTTCTATCCTTCTTAGATATGGATACACCCTAAGATTTACACACTGATGTGGTACAACTTCTGTTATACTAAAAGCACTGATAATGGCAAGTCCCTGTAAACATGGCCCAACGACAAATGAATCACACATAGTGTTTCTAGTTAATCAGTGTTTGCTGGAAGGTAGGGAATAGTTTATGTGGGCAGTTTGACTTAGTATATTGGGATGTTATTTGTGGAAAGGAGAAGGAATACTATAATTTCTAAGCCCTTATAGAGGTAGGCACCATGCTAGGTACTTTAGTGGCTTATTTTATTTTATTCTTACAACAAATCTATAAAATGGCAATATTTGCACCATTTTGCAAATAATATTACAGCCTAAGAGATACACATTAAGAAACATGCCTAAGGTCTAAACAAGACCTTAGCTTGGACTGAAATCTGAAATCCATAGCTTTATAGGATTACAGCTGCCTTAGAGAACATCTAGAACACCTTTTTAAAAAGTATTATTATTATACAGGAATTTGGTTGGAGGGGTTGTGTTTGTTGCTCAGCTTTGTGAAGTGAATTCTAGGACAGAAATCCATTTTCTGGATTCTTGGGTCTTTATAATTTTTACCAAGGAAATTACAACATAGGCACCTGGCCTGATTTTGAATGAAGCTTCATCATTCACTGGGCATATCATCTTGGAAGTCAGTAAAATGGAATACAAACAGAATCTCTCTCTTAGAGTTATTGCAACTAAATATATGCAAAGATCTTGTGCAAATAGTAAGTGCTCAGTAATGGGTATATTCTGCCACTGACGGTACCCTAGGATCATTTTTATCTCCTCTTTTATCATTGTGAGATCACAAAAACAAATCAGCTGTCACTCTGTAATACACGGGTGTGAATTTAATTCTATTCATTAGTTTTCCTGTAGATTTTTTTGTGTATCTTGTGCCTTATTTCTCAATTTATCAAGGTTTGCAAGTGAGAAGATGGAAAGAATGTTTAGAACTTGTGCTGATGTAAGGGAGGATAAATAGGCAATTTAGAGAATTCTTGAAATCATGTTATTTGACACAAAGTCGCCTACCACATTTGTGTCTGTGGGTTACAGTAGGGTAGAGAAAGTCATTGTTTAAAGATCACGTTCCCTATAGTCAGGTGCAGACATACGTAGAGCCACATGCTTTAATGCCTACATAGAAACTGTTGGGATAGAGAGCTACTCTGGAATGAAGCAGTAGTACCAGAGGAAAACAGATGAGACTATTCATACATGTATCCGGGACAAGACCCAATTTGCTCCCTATTTTTCGGGAGCTTGGAAAATACTCTAAACTGAGACTTAGGGGAACTGCATTTGAATCTTGACCTTAGACTAACTACTTTTAATCCTTTGAAAAATCACTTCAATTTGAATTGATTTCTATTGTCCAAAGTAGTAGCCACTAGTAGCATGTGACTATTTAAGTGTATTTTAATTAAAATTAAATTAAAAATTCAGTTTCTCTGTTGCATTAATTACAGTGCTCATTAGTCATGTGTAACTAATGGCTACTATGCTGGACAGTGGAGAATTAAATTTCCATCATTGCAGAAATTTCTGATTGACACACTGAAAACCTGTCCTCCCTTTCTACCTGTGCAAAATAAGACAGTGGACTTCATGGCTTCTCCTAGTGTATGACTCTAATACTTGCGTGATAACAACTTACCTTGGGACGGGTGGGATGGGTAAGCCCAGGTTCTGTTAGACTATAATCTCTATGAAGATTCCAGTATTATCTGGAAGAATTCTGTGGTAAAGCAGGATGCACTGTCAGGAATAGCCACTGCTTTTTGTCTTCTCCCCACTCCCTTCCCCTCTTCCCTCTCTTCTGCTACTCTTCCCTCCTCTTTTTTTTTCTTCTCCTTCCTCTTCCTCTCCCTCTTTTTCTTTCAAGATAAAGACCATTTGACCTGAATCATAAAGGTGAGCCAAACATTTCATGGCAGCAGGTGGCTGTCTCTGTAAAGGTAGTATTATTTGCCTCTCTTAGGACGGTGGTAATAATCAATACGGGCTGGATCATGTGGGTAACAAACAGCACCCGCACCTCAATAGCTCAACACACAGGTTTATTTCTCTCTTATGTTAAACACCCACTGAGGCCGGTCATGGCCTCTGCTTTGCAGCATTCTTAGTCTTGGATCCATGCTCATAGAGCAAGCAGTTCTTCCCTGTAGCAAAGGGGAAGTGTGCAACTTGTGTGCGGATGCACTCTCATTTATGACTTGTCATTTATGCTCACATTTCCTTGGCCAAGGTGAATTCGTGGTCACATATCACCCCGAGAGTGTAGGGAAGTACAATGCCATATTGTCCCTGGGAAGCAGACTGGAAATATTTGGTGGAGAAGATGAATGAACACCACTATGTCCACTGGTTAACACTCAGTAAGCATGCTGTCCATGGGACCAAGAAGGGAAGGCCCAACACTTCAGGTGCAGTTGTAGAGTGACACCAGCTACTGTAAATTACAGACTTCATACCCATTGCCCTTCGAATTGTTGAGACACAGATATGCTTGATGAGGTCTGCCAGGTGTCCTCCTTTCCTCCTTTTCAAGGGAAGCTGGAAATAAATAGTGTTATATGAAGTATCTTTATTTTTAAAAATATTGGCCCATTGTTTAGAAACATTGTGTGGATGGAAGACTGTACAGTAGAGCCAAGCGGAGCACCCACACACAGCTCCTGAAGTCTGGAACAGCTAAAAGACGTAGTGGAGACACTGGCCGGGAGGTGGCAGAGCCAAGTGCTGGTCCTAATGACGTAAGAAACCTAGTGCCTCTGTGACGCTGAGCGAATTACTGACCGCTCTTTCCTCATCTATAACATAGGTAGATTGTGCAGGATCTATGACAGGGCTGTGTTTCAGAGTGGTTCCAGCAGCTTTATGAGCAACCTAGGGTAATAGACAAAGTTATTCCTTTGTCTTCTTGTACCTGATAGCACAAATTTGATGGGAATTGTACTGTAATCCTTTCTGCATTCTATTAGGCATGAGGCTGCATTCAGACCAGCGATCTGAGAGGAGACACAGACCGTAGTCAGAGTTGACCGAGGACAACAACATCTCTCAAGTCCTTTCTCTGCAGAGAAATAATAGCACTGTTCAGAGTATCTTGAAAAATGGGGTAGTTAATAAATTAAGAGCTTCAACTGTGGTATTAGACAGAGTTGGGTTTAAACTGCACTTTGCTCGTTACTAACTCTATGGCCTGATCTCGTCACTCACTCTACTCTGCCTCACTTTCTTCATTGATAAAACTGGAACGATAAATACAGTAATGATACCTACTTCATAAAGCTGTTGAGAAGATTAAATTAGAAACACACATAAGGTGCCTAATATTTAAACCGTCTGAGCTATTATTGCTACCGTTGTGCCCCGACTTCTTCCCCCACCCGCCCTCTCCCACGCACGACGCTTCAGGAACATAAATATGTGATGCCGCAGATTTCACTGAAATTGTGCTCAGTGTGCGACAGCAGAAACTGCTGGGTTTATGACTTCCAAAGTTTTTCTAATCAGATCTTATGTAAATGTAGCTTTGTGCCTCTGGAGTTAGGAATCCAAAAAGAAATGTCTTTATGGGGATTCTTGTTTTGGACTTGTTTTACATGAATATTTCATTTTAAAAAGTGATGTCTATACTAACCAGAGGGGATTTTTATTGTGTTGAAGTCTGGTAAGAACCTGAAATAACGGCTTAGAGCTTTCAATACCATTGATGTAAATCCAATTGGCATAACTAAGGCCAGAGAGATTGTTCTTCCAACTCTGTATTTCCAAGTTAGAAGATTTGAGACAGGTTGGCAATTAGCAAAGTAAATATTTCTTGAAATTTATTGAGGTTGTGTTTTTCTTTTGATGCATTTGGAGACCTGTAGGTTCCGAGGCTAAATGGAATTATTTCAACTTCAAAATATGTTAGCCTTGATTTAAGCTTTGAAGACCCTGTGAAACTCAAGCTACTGTGGCATCATTTTACTGAGTGATTATCGATGTTATCATTGCAAGAGTCAGATCTGATGGTTGCGTAGTTGAGTACCAAGCCAGCAAATGTATTATATCTATGATTCTGGGTAAACTTTGTTTTCCCTAGAAAAGTGTGATTGCATGCATTAGATTGTACTTCAGTAAAGCTTACTCAACTGTTTGTTACATGGTTCTGGGACTGACTAAGATGACTTTGGGGTCTTTTTTAAAAATCATGAGCACTCTACTTACTCGTCTGATAAAACATTTGGCTTTTATTACACTAGTTTTGTTTTCAAAGGAAAAATTGAGCTGTTTTTTTCTCCTTCAATTAGATTCCGTCATAAATGCTAGTTATTGAATTCAAAAGGAATATGCACTTTTTGGAATCAAGTTAAATTTTAGTTCTAATCTGTTAGAGCTGTTGCACAAAAGACAAAAATCTGTGTAGGTTTTTTATGGAAGTACAATATGCTCTTTAAAAAAAGGGAGGCTTACTGTTTTTGCCCTGATTTTAAAATACTTGCTCATGGAAAATATGTAGATGTCTCATATTTCCCTATCATGAACAAATAATACTGGTTATACTCTGGTTTCTCTTCAGAACAAACAAATCTTTCACCATTTACCAAATAATACTGGTGATATTTTGAAATATTACTGTTTTGTCTCTTCTCATGCACAATAAAACATAAAAATTATATGCCAAGTAATTCCAAATTACTTATAATATTTAAATGGAGGCATCTTTTAAATTTTTAAATCATTGTTTTGAGTTATAATTTATATGCAATAAAATACATGTATCTTTAAGTGTTCTCTTTTATAATGTTTGACTACAGTGAAAATCAAAGCGATCCACTCCCCAGAAGAAGACGAGAACTTCTCTGCCACAGTGGGAAGTTCCCACCGTTCTGTGGGCTCTCCTCCATCAGCCCGTAAGAGGCAATCATTGTCTTGGTGTCTGTCCATAGATTTATTTTACCTATTCACAAGCTTTGTATCAATGGAATTATATAATCTATATTTTTCTGAGCTCTAGTATTTTTACCCAATGTAGTGGTTTTGAGATTCATCCTTTTTGTTGCATATCAATAGTTTGTTCTTTTTACTTGCTAAGTATATTCTGTTGTACAAATAGACCACAATTTGTTTATCTACTCTCCTTTTGATGGAGGAGTACATCCAGTTTGGGATTATTAAAAATAACAATGTTGTAAACATTCCTATGCAAGTGTTTTATAGACAAATATTTTCATTTCTCTCAGTAAAAACAAATGTGGAATTTCTGGGCTGTGTAATAGTTGTTTGTTAACTCTTATAAAATATTGCTAAAGATGGGGGCATTTTTGTGTGGTCATATTTTATGTCTCCTTTTCAAATACCTACATTTTTAGTTATGAAAGACATTTGCTGGTGGAAACTATAATTCTTGCTTAAATATTCAGGGATAGAAATTTAGTTAATGCATTTTCTTTGTCTTTTCTGTCTTGGACTGGCCAGTTTTTGATCTACTAAAGGGTGGGCAGTATTTGATCTGCTAAAGGGAAGACACTGAACTTCATATAAGTCAGTTTTGTTCCTTCTAAGAGCCCACAAGCTAAAGGGGGTAGAGAACAGTTATTAGACACCCACTGAACAGTGTGACATAGAAGCAGATAATAGAGCTCAAGGGTAACAAGTAAATCACATCAGTAATGTATCTGCATCTTTTCTAAAGCAAACAACCACTTTAATCTCTTAATATTCCAATAAAATACTAACTGTATTTTAATTGAAGTAAAGATAGTTAACCATGTTAAAAACCATAGTCTTAAATCCAAATTTCTTCAATACTTATATTATGCCTTTCCTGGAACAAGTAGTATTTATAGAGGTTTGGTTTTCTTCCACCAGAGTGCTTTATTCATTATTCAAAAATTTCTAGACTCTGCACCCATATCTCTTGTATATTGGTTTGTTTTTAAGATACTCCAGTGCATATCATTTTGTGTGGACTTCACTGTTTTCTAAAAGGAAGTTTGCTTTCCTTCTGGGATTATACAGGTGGCTCCATATTCAAAGCATCATAGGAGCGAGACCATTTCCTTCATTTCTATCTTAGAAATTTCTAGGGTCTAACATACCAGACCAGAAAAACATGAAGCCAAGAGGATTGCGTGACACTGGGCAAGTGTTCACTGAATTCACTGGGAAAACAAGAGAGTGGCATCTCCTGTTGTCACTGGCAAGTGACTACACTGTTCATGCTTTTCTGTGTCAGAGAGAATCACATTTTTGACCTGCTACCTTGAATAACTCAATTCTTGGCATGGCATAAAGTCAGGTAATATACTTAGGAAACCTCATTCAATTGCCCACCTGTTGTTAAAACCTTATTTTACTAAAGTCATGGATAAGACCAGTTCTTTCGATTTTCATGGTCAGGAGGTGACTCAGAAATGAAGACTACAATTAAATTTGTAATATTCAAAGTCATTT